>JBCJKH010065493.1:3198-15005 GCA_039877255.1 Loriculus beryllinus | reverse complement strand
AGATAACGTGAAGCAAACACAGTATGATGAGAAAAATCTGCTCAGGAATTAAGAGTCATATTTTCAAGCAACTTGTCAATAAAATATTACTCGAAATAATTATTCTTGTAGGATTATATGGACAACCAGAACAGAGAGACAGGAAGAAAAACTAAACTGTGGTGGTCCTTCTCAAGATAACGTGAAGCAAACACAGTAGGATGAGAAAAATCTGCTCAGGAATTAAGAGTCATATTTTCAACCAAGTTTTATAAACAAATGAAAATGTAAACTGAGATTATCTTCCCTACAGTAACACAGAGACAGGACAATAATGCAGTGACTACTATACGCTTACCAAAACCCAAGCAAGCGTATTTGTCTTGAGAAATACTCAGCTTTCACAAACAGAAAAATACTGGGTGAGGTGAGGCAGGAAGAAATGCCTTCCTCACATTACAGATGCTTTCACTGTCAATACTGCCTCTTCAGTTAGCCTCCCTTTGCTACTGAGCTAGCACCAAGTAAAGAAGCAGGTGATAACCCTCAGACTGGATACAGGAAGCTAGGTAGGATGGTCCCTACCAAGTTAATAAGAAATTGCTGTCTGCTTGAGCATAATGAGAGCCCTTTTGATGGCAAGGGAAACGACCTTATGAGTTTTATTGGCTTATGAATCTGTTCTTGGGATACCTGTAACTTATCAACTGAAATGAAACACTCCACTTCCTAAGGAAAGGAATTCACTTCCGAATCAATTGGAACATTTATGCTTGTGTGACTGCTGGATGCTTGTGACTTTGCCAAGCTTGAGGTGGGAAAGGTTGGCTTGTGCAAAGCAGCCATTTGCTGGGGAACAGCTAAAGCCCTTGGACTTCCTCATACCCTACCCTGCCCATTGAGCACTCTCTTGTGGATCCCCAACCTAGGAGGGACAGGGGGTAACCCAAGACCATACAAAACACAGCCCTTCTTTCCAGACCCCAAGGTGCCCCTGCCCCCTAAGGCTCCTGTGAGCCAATCCCTGGGGATGCCCTTAGGCCAGGAAGTGCCAGATGGAGCAATAGCCCCATTTGAGCCCCAACAGGCAGGAGATGCCCCCACTCTGGCCTGGCTGCCCCAGTGCAAATTTGAACACAGCTACTTTACCTCTTCCAGCTATAGAGAACATATTAAAAAGTTATATGTTAGGAGCTTTTAACAACTTTTAACTACAAGATCCACTTGTTTCACTTTGTTACATACTGGTGTGGGTGGTCTTCAGTTGTCCCACAGCATAATAAGAAAAACAAAACAGCAGTTACATCATCACTGTCGTCAGATCCCCCAAATTCGATATCTGCACCAGAAAGGCAGCAATGCCCCAGTGCCATCTGCATGTCACTTCAGCTAGTCTACTGCCGGCAAGCTGGGCAGCCCACGACAATAGCTGGGTCAACATGATTGCCCTGCAGCCTTTGAAAACCTGACCTTTTTGTCACACAGAAGTCAGAGAACATTATTCTAGCAGTATGCATGGCTCCAGCAGGATCACACACTCAAAACAGCATCCCAGCCACCTTAAGGAAACACAGAACAGATCTAAGAAACCATCTGGAATGGCAGAGGATCCTGAGAAGATCAGAAAATCAAATGAAATACAGCAGACCTCTGTTTTCTTTAGGGGAAAAAAATCCTCAGTGAGGATTAATAAAAATTATGAAGGGAACTGACGCAATCACTGTAGGTGGCTATCTCAGCTCATCTCAAATGCAAAGGCAAGGAAAGCTCACCGTAAGCTATAAAAGGCAAAGGCAATCAGGCAAGAAGGGCAAATATGTAGGAACTCTAATTAACGAACAATAAATGCATAAAATAAACTGCCAAGAGATGAAATCAAAGCAGGTACTTACTTTTTTTTTTTTTTTTTAATGAGACAGTACACTGGTCCACAATTAACTTTTGGCAACAATTTAATTATGACAATGAATAGCTTTAAAAATTATTTTCCTCCGTTTCCTTTGAGAAATTTTAAAGCAGCTTGTTAAAGTAAGAAAAATACATAAGTTTTTGTTCTTTTCTTTAAACATGTTTCCATCAGTTTAATGGCATGGAAGACTGATGTCCTGTTTAAATTCTTGCCTGTTGAACTGACCTGAACTAACATGTACTACTAGCAGACACAGCACTGCAACCACAGTGCCCAGCGACCTCATCTGTAGTCTGCATGGTCTTCCTGTTTTAATTAAATGGAAATTCAGTGGTTTATGACATCCAGTGAGTAATAAAATTTTGTGATGATAATGACATTTTGTGTACAAAAATCTGTCATTTCCACTGTTCTACATTTCCACTAGATACCATTTGCTATGCTTCCTGGAACGTACAGTAATACTTTAGTATTCTATAGAATAATTGGAGCCCACCTATCCAAAATACTGAAGTAGATAAATCCAAATATTATCTAAAATTCTCATTATGAGATAATAATGTAAATGCATATTTAAAAATATTGCAACAGAAAATTAATTCATTTGAAATTACTGATTACTGGGGTTTGTTTGTTTGGTTTTTTTGTTAAACTTTCATATGTGTTTAATACTTTCTGTAAATTTTAAATTATTTGAGATTAAATGTCTCATTACAGCAAATTGTTTCACCTGCATAACCCAGGTTGTTTCACCTGCCAAGATTTGGAGCATGGATTAGCCAAAGTGTTCACTGACATGAAAGAGAAGACAGAGAAAAGCATTTGCAAATAGAACAAAATATAGGGCAAATGGTCCATGCAAACCATCTAGTACAAAAGAAGAGTGATCATTCTGGAGAATATGAATAAAGGACTCAGAGATCGCTTTACACAAAGCCATGTTAGCTGTTTATAAAGAAAAGCACGTTTCTATTCATCACTCTCAAGATGGTACTCAATCAAACATCCTCTCCCTGGATTGCTGGATCTCATTCTTGGGTGCTCATGCTGTTGGATAATGGCTAAAGACAAGGTGGGTGGTTATCTTTGAGGGTCTTAATGCTACCTTTGCTACCAAGCACGCGGACTCTAGTAAGTCACCAAATGCCAGGCAGAGCTCTCCTATGCCTTGTGTCTTTCTTCAGTGTCTAAACATGAGAATGACAAGGAATGACAGCCAAAGGCTTGACATGCTCCTGTACCTCAGCCTACAGACTCACCCCTTCCCCACTTTATTTCCTTTTTTTTTTTTAAAGCTGTCACCTCTACTATTCCTGTTTCAACCATTCATGTGATTTCATTGTCTGTTACGGTCATCTCCTCATATACAGGGCCTGTAGGCATTAATTTTATCTAATGTACTATATGCTTGACACTGCACATGGTGTTAATGAGTTGCCAGCTGCCTCTTGTGATACAAGAAGTAACCGCAAACCCAGTGTCGCCTTTACTCCTGCACTGGTTCGGTTTTCTATTGTGACACATAAATGTCAACTGGTATGATCAGAAGTAAACAGTCATGACAGACAGGAAAAAAGGAGCTGACAGTTGAAGGTGATGATATCCATTAGGCTCCTACAGCTGCCACCTCCTGGGGAGACTGCTGAAGGATTTGAAATGTGGTGCAGAGCTCCTGGCTAACGTGGCTCTATGACAAAGAATATGCTTACCTTCAAAATACCTGGCCTACCACCTAACCATCTGGCTTATTATCATTCAGATAAATCCACTTATATGCACAGAGTGGAGAAAGGCATGATGGAACATCAGAAGTGCAGAAAAAGGGCAGAAACATTAGTCAATCAGCGCAATGATTCCCGAACAGTTGTTAAGGGAGCATGTCATTGCCTTGCTCGCTTAACCATGGACATAAAAGAAAAGAGCTTCCCAAAAAGACAGAGTTTAAGCTTTCAATTAAATTAAGCTGAATCTTAGGATGTCCATCAAGAGCAGTTAGAAAGATTATATCCAAGTCAATCTTTATTCACGTTTCACTCTTTGTGACAGTAGATTAAACACTTCATTTTGTTGAAGAGAGAACTTTTACCTGATAAATGCAGAAGAGAGAAAATTCACTTAGGTTAAATACCAAGCCAGTTTTCTTACCACAACTGGCTCCGCTGGACTTTTAAGTTGTGCAAATCAACCAAAGCCTGTATTTGACATGTGAGAGGATGATTGAGGAAATTTGAGACCTCCCAGTGAGTGCAAACCCCCAGCAGACACCAGTGCCTTTGCCTTCTCCCCCACACCTCTCCAACACGTTCACAGAGATGTCAGGGCAGAATGCAATCCTCACATGGCACATGTACCTCTAGGCTGCTGCAATTTATGCCAGGGCTAACATAGCTCAACGCAGAAAATTAGAGTTGTAACTGCTTCCATGATCTCCTCCTTCCATCCCCCATACCAAGACCAGGATTTTTCCTTATAAGAAGCTCAGTTAATTGCCTTTATTATACACAATATTCATTTCTTAGATTTCCATCACCAATACAGCTATTATAAATTATTTTAGGTGTACTCTTCATGCTTTTATCCCAGTATTGATTTTATTTTTAATGTAAACTTTTAAATTATAGTGCCAGAGAAACAACTACTTACATTGCAACGCAGACTAAATTAGCAAGACCTGAGAGAAAAATACAGATAGGTGCTGAAGATATTTGATGGGAAACATTAAAAGCTAATATTATTTTATGTAACACTAAAATGTAAGAAAATGCAAATGTAAAGGGTATTTCACCTTCCAGTATACAGCAATAATAAAGTATTAGATTCGAGCTTCATAATTAACTTAATCAGATAGACTTTTAATTCTCCAATTCCTTCAGCCATCTAAGCTTACTTAGCTTGAAGAATACAATTATGAAAAGCATCAGAAGATACTAGTGGGAATGTCTCCCTATGCTTGTGTTACAGTAAAGCATGCAGTATTTGACAAAATGTCTAGTATTTGGCCATTGTAGTATTTAACATATATAGATGCACATCTCTGCACTTACTAAGGAAACGCTTTTCTGTGCCTCTGATACAGGGACTTCAGGAATACCTCCTTTAAACTGCTAAACTAAACAGAGAATTTAAAGGTGTGCTTAGTCTGGTCTCTGCAAACGCATGCTCAGATAAATACTGTATGCAGAATCTCAGCATTTGCAATTAGCTGAAGGCAATTTCAGTAAAAAATAAAACCTTTTATACCATGGAATTACAGCAATAGGTTAAATTGTAATTTTTGTCAACAGGTCCATTTTTACTCTTATCGATTTGCACAAGGTGGTGCGATGCACTGATTTGAATCTTACATACAGAGGTGATATTGCAGTAACTGAAAAATTACTGGATTCCTTCCACTTTATAACAGATTCCTTTGCATTATCAAAGTTTTTATTTCTGATCAGTTTTGCAAAACTCACAAACCTAAAGCTCACCAATTTATATCTTAATTCAGATATGCCAAATAATTCAAGAAGAGGAATTCCAAAACAGCAGACTACTCAGACTGCGATGCAAACATGAAACAAAAGTAAAAGCGTTAGCATTTTCCTTCCATATATTGTAGCAAATTAATTGTTGGTTTTGGTAACGTAGCTTATTAGTTTTGCATAATTTAAGTTTTAATTCATCGTTTAATTTTTAATTAAGTAGTCTCTTTCAAGATGAGCTTTCTGCTCAGATTTTAGTTAGATGCTAAACATGCTATGCATAAAAGCAATGGCAAGAATGTAGCATTTAGTTCATATGATATCTCTGTGATTTCAGACATGAAAGGAACCAGTTTTTCAGAGTATAAAATAACAGCAACTGTAAAATGTCATATAAATTCTAAATAATTAAAACCCCCTGAAAATATCTGAAAAACTAGTGGGGCAATTGTATAGAGAAGAAGAGTCAGACACTGTTTCTAGATTTTGCTATGGGTTTTTTATTTTAGCTGCTTGGTTTTGGTTTGGGGTTGGGCTATTTTTTTTTTTCCTTTTTTTTTTTTTTTGTATTTTGCTCCCCAACCTTTACCCTCAATCCTGCAATTTTGCTAGAGCAAGAACACTGGATTCTATAGGGCTACCTCCCACTGAATAAGACACTCTCTACGCAATTCCAAATACAGTGAAACAGGCTAAATCCTGAGGAAGGGTTACAGCTTTTTTTGCACATAAAGAGGAAATTTTAAAACAAAAACTATTCAAAATTGCAACAAAATAAAATTTGGTAGGAATTCTAATTATGTATGAAACTAGCCTGAATGCTTATCTACAGGTATTGAAAAATATGAAAAAGTCTTGCTCATCACAGACTGGAAAATCCACTTAATTACAATTTTATAACATTACAAACTCCATGGACAAGGAATTCTTGAGTGTTGTTAGTTTGATATTCTTGGTATTTACCGAAGGAAAAAAAATAAAGAAATCTTGTTTTAAGAACACATCTGTCAATTCAAATGAATACTGTTAGTGCTCACAGAATTTCTCATATCCACAACAGCCTGCCTTCATAGTGAAGGAAGGTCAGCATCAACATACACAAGACACCCAACAGCAAAAAATGAAAGTAACCTACTGCATATGCTTTTTGCACACACATAAATACATAAATAACAGTGCAACCCCAAGCATCATCTTCTTTGAAAATCTCTTCAATGCCCTGAAAAAACCAATATTGATCTACACATGGGGTTTTATACCAGAACTATTTCAGTTAACACTATGACCTCTAAATTTAACTCCAAACAGTAATATCTATAGTGTCCAGAAAGTGTCCCTAGAGAGAAGAGAACCATCCCACTGAGCAAGATACATAAAATTGCACATGCACACACCTACATCTTTTCTAAACAAAAGGGAAGCAGACAGCTATGCCAGTTCTGGGAAATTCTTTGGCTTCATGGTTGAGAGAAGGTTGAGTTACCCTCACTTTGTAAGTCTCTAAACTTTGTAGCTTATTTTACAACTGCATGTTTCAGAAGAATCCCTTGTAGGATCCACCATATAAACTCCATTTCCCCAGAAGTTAATTTTTGAGAGTGTTCCAGACAGGAGAGTGAGATGCCCCAGCAATGCCCGTTACTGTTCCTATTTCAGTACCGTGGTGAAGCAGAGGCCCTGGAGGCAGCAAACTCAGAAAATTTTCCTTGACAAAGCTGTTGTGAAGTCCCAGAACATTTTCCAGGTAAGATGGCAGGAAAATAAATCAGAAGTTTGCACTTCCTTAGAATGCTTCATTTTGGGTAAATCCACATTCTTTAAAGAAAATGTTGAGAAAATATTGTTTAACAGCCCGTTGTTCAGCTAGATTTCTGAAGGAAATGAGGAGCAGCGAAATCTTGCTTGGAGATCTCAGTCTTGAAGCTGGCCTCCTTTAGGGCTGAAGATGTTCTATGTGACTGGACAGTAGCCTGACTACAGGGATCAGTTTCTCAATCCAAAAAAAGCAGCATCCAGTGGCTGACCTCCAGGTGCACAATAAAGGTCTGTCAGGGGAGATATACATAAAGATGGGCTGTGCACAACTGAAGAGCAGAGTACAGTGGGGTTTTGCTCCTGCTCAACAGGAAGCAGCAGGAGGAAGCCCTGTTTTTACAGACCGCTGCACTGTTCTAATACTCTGTTGCTCTACTACAGATAAATGTGCACAGCAGAGCAAGAAACCACTGATACATTGACATTTAGATTAATCACACTAGTTCTTCTGCTTTTCTGAGAGTTTGTTGTCACCTTGAGGTCTGGGTTGAGTTCTTTTGGTTCTGTTATGGCAGGGGAGAGGTTAACAAATGGCTAAATTGCAAAGACTATGGTGATCCAAAACACCTGAGTTCTCAGAATGCTAGTTGCCTCAGTTTAGCTAGTGTTTCAAAGAACTAATGGCTAATGGAGCTGTCTATATTAATTTTAAACATGTTTTTGCATGAGTGTTGAGAAAGCCTATGGCAATACTACTGGAAACCCCAGAACCCAGCTTTCAACCCAGAAACTGAAAACACCTAATAGGAGCAACGGAAAGTTCAGATTGAGAGCTAGTGGTGTCACTTCATTTATATCTGATTAAATTTTCTGATAAGAAGATCTGGATAGATCAGCACTCACTGTAGGAAATAGTCACTTATCTAGGGGTTCCAACAGCTCTCTGGAAAAGAGACAAAAACATGAATTGTGCTATCAATGAACTCTCCAGTGATTCCCCATCATTGGGTACTGGCATTGTAAAAAGAAAGAAACTTACTCAGCTTACTAACACAGAATAAAAGGTTTTCTCTCCTTAAAGTGCAGCAACATAACACATCTCTGTATATTCAAAATCTGAATAATTAGGCCACTTTGCCTGTGTGATTAACCTATTTTGTTGTCATATTTATAAAAACAATTATTTTTAATAATCATTCATGCTACTTCACTTATTAATCTTACCAGATAACAATAGTGCATTTCAGCAATATAAAAGACCCATGACAAAAAGTTATCACCTATCCTTCAGCTGTATACAAAAGTATTGGAAAGAATGAAGATAAAAGGAAGAGATTTCCAAATTCACACATACTTTCCTGATACTGAAGGCCAGGCAGGAAAGGACTGAAGCGATTCCCATTTCCTTACCCACAGACACCAGTGGCAGCAGCCTCTGTCACTAGAAAATGCATGAGGGCTACACAGGCACCACTGCAGATCAGTATTCAGGTGGTGGCAAGGAACCACTAAGACGAGGAAAGTGATACACTTATGGTAGAAACCGTTATCTTTCATCACTGATGACTGAACATTCATTCTGAGCCAAATTTATGGTATTTTTGAGTAACAGCAGTACTTATTGCTCAGTTTGCATTACGCCAAGTCTGTAGCTGTAACACAAATGCTGTGTTTAAACCTGGTACTCTGGTTTGCCTGAATGTACTGATAACCCAGAAAACACGATGAGGATGTAAGAGCTGGCAAACCAAGCCTGAATGAAAATTGTGACTACAAACAAACAGTGGTGTTAGCAAATTCTGTCCTACCATGCTTTTATTAAATCCCCAGCTGAGGTTTCCATTGCACAGCGCATTCCCTCCGCTGTGAAGAGTGGCAACATGACCAACACACACACACAGAAGCCTTTCTTTCTATCAGGACACTTATCAGGTCTTTTTTTTCCCCCTCCCCAGACACCTATCTCCACAAAACTTTCAGGAACAGAGGCCGTAACCTGAAGTACTATAGTAAGGTGTAAATCACACCTCAAAGACAGATCCATCAAAGTAGGGGAAAGTAGTAGGCTGTTCATCTCTCAAGGAGTTAAGACATTACCTTCGAATGAAAAAACATAAGCATTTTGAGATTTCGTTTTCCTTTCACCTAAGGCCCTAGCAAACAGTATAAATTTTGAGCAGCCATATCTATTTTTCAGTGGCTAAACTGGCAAATGTTTCTGGGCATTGCCATATTTCACAAACCGTGAGGGGGTTTCTGTTGTAGTTTTGGGCCCAGTGAGATTCGGAAAGTACAAAAGGGCACATAAGATGCTGTACATTTTATACCCAGTAAACTCTGATCTACGATTGATTTATACAGTGTGCTAAGTCTTTATTTCTTTTCCTTTAGCTTGGCAACATAATTTCACTTTGATGGTCAGCCTTTCAATTAATCAAAGTGGACACAGCATTTGCAGCTTCTTTTGAAGTCAGAAAGAATTGTGTGCTCAGGACCTCTTAAAATGAGACCACTTATTTAGGCACTTAAAGATGGCTGTCAACACCCAACTCCAGTCTCCTAAGTTTGAAATTGCTGACTTTAGTATAATTTGCACAAGGAAAAGTGAACCTGGGGCATTGAAAGCCTACACAAAATCTTACCTCTTGTGACCATGAAGTCCTTGGCTCTTAGTTATACAGACAAATCTCTCTTGTGACCGGTTTGCCAGTACTGAAACACATTTGAGTACATAGCAGTAGACCACTGCTAATTCACTGGTTTGTTCAGAACTGTTTTCTAAGGGGATCTTATGTCCAACTGCAATTACATGGTAATGAAATCCAGACATAGATTTACAGAAGTCAGAAGAATGCAGCAAACTTGTAAGCCATTTCTCTGTGTCTGACTGCTCAGACGAATTGCATCCAGGTCTGCTGAGCACTGGCTTGTACTGTGCTTAATTTCAACACTTGGAGGTAGACAGCCTGATAAGGGAAGCACTAGCTGACACCGCAGCCCAGCACACAAGCAAGCAGCACTCCTCCTTTGCAGCAGGAAGCATTATGCATTCACAAGAATTCCCTCTCACAAACTAAGAAGTGCTACAGCATTAATAAAGACCAGGAAGAAAGCATTAGCGGCTGGGTGGAGCCAGTACTTTTTCCAGTACAATGTCTTTTTTCTTTCAGTTATGTGTCAAACAGCTTGTCTGTACTGACACACAAGTGTAGCTGGTGTGTGATGGGAGATGATGTGTTACATGAAGGAAGCCACAAAAGTTCACATCAAGGCCTGTAGCAGGCTGGTACCCTGGTCGTTAGGCCACAGCAAAGCCAAGTACCAGACTATAGCTGTGGCTGCTTTTTGCCCTTGTTAAATCAGAGCTAGCAGAGGTGTGCCTGCACAAATGCTTTGCTTTGTTCTACAGACCTCCTACATGATGCACATGAGCTACAGAAGTCCAGGGAGGAGTTATAGTGCTAGGAACGGTAAAATAGATTTTATATTGTAACTTGTAAGAGATCACAAAATACTGTAAGCACATTCCTTCTCTGTTTAAAAAACACATCTTGCTATTTCACTTGTAACACATAATACATTAGATCAGAGCATACCAGGCAAAATACTTGCTTTGTAAAGTTTTTATCATGACCTTTTTATCAGAAGCAAAGGCTGACCGGGATCAGGTTTTCTGATCTGAGTGGTTTTCAGTTCACCAAATTAAATGTAGCTCATGGTAGACTATTCCACTTCCTTCCCATAATTTGCTGCACTTATTTGTTAGGCTTTACTAGGTGCTTTAGAAGCAACTCAAAGAGCAGAAACAGTATTATGCAAAAAACATGAGGTAACCAATATTATTGCATAAACACAAAAGTCCTGCTCCAGTCAAACACAGCTCACCTTTACCTCCTCATTGCAACCAGGGAGAACATCCTGCTCAGCACCTCTCGCTATTGGGCTGACAGAAAGAAAAGATCAAACAGCTGTGGCAAATGCAGGGCAGCCAAAACTAAGGGTATCCCTAAGCACAATGATGTGGAACAGGTGAGTAGGTAAGTGCTGCCATGGACATCAGTACAGTTGCTTAAATGCAAACAACCTGTGGAAATATTTACATAACCTATTCAGTTCTGTGAACTGGGTCATGATTTGTATCACATATGACTGAATAACTCACAAACAGAGATGTATAAACAAACTGCTTACTAGAAATCACCTACTCAAGCCTCAGAGGCACATTTAACTAGGAACAGACCAGCGGTTCCTTTCACCAGGCATCTGTGCCTCCAGCCTACGTATTCGTGCAGTCTAATGAAATCCCTGAACATGCATAACTTGCAGTGAATCAACCTGCCTATGACACAGGAAAATAAACTATTTACACAAACAGTTTTATGTGCACCACAACTAAACACTCGGTTTGCCATTACTTGGATGTCTTAAGTATAGTAAATGCACTGCTATTTTCGTTTACTCTTTGCTTTGAAACAAAAAGCCCCTAAGTGGGGCAATATTAAAAACTGTTGAAAATAGGAATGTGAGGAAATCCAAAGATATTTTTTCATATCATGCATAAGCCAAGGCACACTACTTATTATATGAAGACATATTTTACAACACATGAAAATTAACTTGTGTATTGAAAGATTAAAAGAACCATCTAGAGCCTGCTTTGTTGATACATGGGATGTTTTCTGTGGTTTTCAACAACGCCT
>JBCJKH010065482.1:0-18863 GCA_039877255.1 Loriculus beryllinus | reverse complement strand
AAAGGGAAAGGGAAAGGGAAAGGGAAAGGGAAAGGGAAAGGGAAAGGGAAAGGGAAAGGGAAAGGGAAAGGGAAAGAAAAAGGAAAGTAAAAGTATGCTGAGTTCCACTGCAGCAAGTGTAATAAATTAAACATTAAATACTAACAGAAAGAGGTGTCAAGCCACTATTCCTGGAGAGCCCCAGGTGCTCTGTGCAGCTCTGTCCTCTTCTACTGCAGAGGTAAATTATATGAGTTAAAAGCAACCAGTATGAGTTAGAATGACCTTTGTTACTGCCCACATGGAAGCAGCAGTTCTTCAGCCATGTGCTGATGCCCCCAGCTCTGTAACTGCAAAAGTCCTGATCATAATCTCAGTCTCTGGGACTGGCAGCCTGTCCTCTTGGGCTTGCCCTAAAAATGGGCTTTCTTACATGACGTATATTATACCTTTGAGCTACCCTGTACAGTACTTACATGATTTATCTTAATGGGAACTAAAAAGCTTTAAGGTCCCTTTCCAGCCCAAACCAGCCTGTGATTCTGTGATTCTATATCATGGAACTGTGTGACACATAATTGTGTTTCAGCCTCAGCATTTATGTAGCCAAGGATCTAATGAACACCTTGATAGAATGGAGAACCTCCAATTTTCATCAAGCAGTGAGTGACTGGTCTATGTTGAGCAAGAGCCAAACCTGCGTTCATTGGAATGTACTTTCCTTCTCAATTCTCTCTGCTTCTTTCCTTGTATTAAATGGAAGTGTCAAATGAAGCAGAAATTAACCACTCTTAGTCCCTAAATGTATTTTTTATTCCGTTATTAGCTTCTGCTTGTTTTATGAGATCCTACCTGAAATAATCCTTCAGGCTACTGGAGATTTGGGGCTGAGATGGGCACATGGACAGGGCAAATCAAGTTTAGGAAAACCCTGTGGTCAAACAAGATGAGATGTTTGGCAGCAGCTGCTCACTGCTGCTTCATTAGAAGTTAAATCCTCACTCACTAAATGTCATAGGCACCAGCTGCAAAGAAAATTATCTTGCTTTGTGAGTGTCATCCTTACACTGAACCAGAGAAATCAGATCTAGTATTAAATATCAGTGATTCTGATGCCAATGTATTGGTGGCTCACTAGTCTGGCAGTAGATATAACCAATATGTGAATATTCCAGCAGGTGATGTATACATAGGTTTAATTGAATTCTGGTATATTAGAAATACCTTCCATTTCTGAGGTAACAAGATATCTGAACTGTAAGAATGAAAATGTCTTCTGGACGTGGAATACTTCACAGAGTCTGTTCTTTCCAGATGCCATTTTTTTTGCTCTTAGAAAAATCAGCATCACACCTTGAGAATGGAGGGCTGAATTCCTTGAAAGGGGAGGGAGTGTAAAGGATCCATAAAATATCTTTAAAACACTCTGTCATCTTGTTTTTCAGGGAAGATTTTGAAGGCTTTGGCATACATTTCAGTGCAAACCCCATTCATTCACAAACTGCAGTGTTTATATTGGGAAATGTATCCCCCTCTTTCTGCAAGCAAAATGTCTTTATCTTGTCCTTTCCTAAAAATAAGAAGAAAAAAGAGAAGTCTCTGCCTGCCTAGTGGGAATCTGGCTTAAAAGGGAAGATGGGCACATGCAGCAATCCACTGACAAGTGCCATGAAGCTGTTCCAAATTAGGCTGTTCCAGGTTTCTCACACATATCATGTTTTTCATTAGGAAACTAAACTGAGCAACAGTCGCTCAGAGATGACACACTTTTCATGGAACAGTTTACTTTACTTCGGTAAATAACTATCTTTCTCTCTTTAAAGACTGTGTTCAGCCTTACTCCTAAGGCAGGGGAGAGTCTGACACAGCACCGCAGGCTCCAGTGCTTCAGTAAATAAATCAGGTGTCTTCTCCCAGGCTCCAGTATCAGTAAGCAACATTCCGCTCTGCCAGCCGGATGTAGCCCTGTGTTTGATCCCCTCCCCACCCCTCACAGCCCTGCTCCAGCACTTCTTCCACTCTCCTCCACCCAGTCGCTGCTGTTGCTCTTGCTGGGACCTTGCAAATGGCATTAGGCTCCTTAAATGTGCGTGTAGAGGGGAGAGCACCATCTGCTTTCTTCTTTTACAGTCCTGACTTCATCCAGGGCAGGATACCATCAAGCCACAATTTCCCAAACCTTGAAATTGAGGCTGCATCTCCTCTTAAGGAGCTGTCTTGTATCATACACATACATAAAACCTGAAACTATGATGGGAAGATGCTGTGGGAATGTTCAGTGGATAGACTATTGCAAATAACACAATGCATTTAGTGTAAGTAATTCTGTTTGCACACTGAAGCACACAGAATTAAGAACTCTGCGTATTTCTTTAATGAAAAATTTTGGCTATTAAATTTCCTGTCACAAATTCAGTTCTCATGGGTCTTTTGGAAAAAGCAGAGGGTCCTGAAGAACCTTGATTCAGCTGAAAGAGTAGATAATGATTTGTTAGTGTTTCTCGGCAAAATTACATCATAAAGCCCATTTAAAGAAAATTAATTAAACCAATTCTAATTATCGATATTAAAATAACGCTGGAATTTTGTTGCTTGGTGATCATTTTAGGAGATATTCTGGGATTAATTCTGTGACTTTATCAATATATATTTCTTAATATTTGGATATTCTAAAACTGTCTTTAATGGTATCTTCCCTCTGGAATTGCAATCTTAACTGTGATTAAACAAAGCATGCAGCTTAAGTTCTGCCACAAAACCCACCCTCTATGCCTTAACCAACTTTCAGGTCCTTTAACTGCCTTTTTATACTGAATTTTAGGCGAGGAGGAACAAAAGGATGCACTTTTCACGACCCTGGAACCCTGTGACCACTGGGAAATCAAAAGGGTGGTGACACGAAGGAAAACTATTGTCCACAAAAATAAGCTCTTCAAGGGGCACCAGGAATGCACAATAAAATCCCAGTTTCCTTTGTGCAGCTGTTTGTGCCTATGGCTTGCATCAGCCGAAGCTCAAGAAAAGATCTAAACTAAAAAGGAATCCTGGTTTCTAAGAAAATTCCATATTCTCTAAAAACCACCCCTATGTGACATAGAAGCTTTTAAGAATTCATCATCTCTTTACAAATGAAATATGTAACCCTGAGGTGATGAAAATCCTTCAGCTGCTCTGTGGGGATCGGAGAGGGAGATTTTAAAAGTGATTCCAGCAAATAGGAGCAGATGGGAAAAGAAACTGATTTGTCAGGACCGGAGGATTTAGTGCATTTATTGCTTTCTAACTTTATCGCTACTAGAACGTAGCAGCGTGTAAGAGCTTAATTGGGGAATCAGCTCTACTTTGACCTGAAAACATTTCAAGTAAAAAGACAAAAAGTAAAAGAGTTCTGCTCCTAAATTCTTAATTAAGCAAAGCTGCTGTTGAGGCTCGGAGCCCTTTTGCCACCGAAGTCTGCAAAACATGAGAAAATCGCAAATAGAACCTAAAGAGAAATAAAATGAAGTGTGAGCCTTGTGTTTCAGTCTCTGAAAATAATCTGTTGTGTCAGAAATTGTTATACAAAATTTAAGCAAGTTCTTATTGTTGAAGTCTTTTTCAAAGACTTTTTCTAATTTGACTTGAAATCAGTGAAGGGAAAAAATTCCATTGACTTTAATCAGCTTTGTATCAGGGAATCGCCTGGTCGTTTGGGCAAAACATTGTCATTACATTTTCCTCTAATAAAATCAGCTCCTAAAACTGGGCTCAGGTAAAATACAGACTTAGCACACTTCTGTGTGTGTGTAAATGTTACTCAGAGATCTGCAGAGTTAAAGTGCTGGGCTAATGGAGCCAGGTCGAAAAAAGCAAAAGGGAAATCAACTGATTTTTTCTCATTTCTTGCTAAAGACTTTAAAGAAAATTAAGCAAAAGCATATTTAGAGGGGAAAAAAATGCAGTTCAAAAAGCTGCAGCTTTAACAGCTACATTTATATCAGGAAAGTGGAGAAGTATTTATTTGGGTTAAGATGATTTTAAATTGTGTAATTTAACAATTAAACTGACTGTGAGTATTTATTTGTGGGGTTGATGCTAACAGTGTTGATACATTTCATGTTACAACTGGTGGTCACCTCTGCAGAAATGTATAAACTAATCACAATTAAACTGTCGCAAAAGCGACCATTTTGAAGTTGCTAATGCATGTGCTCTTTTTGGTTGTAGATTTTATAGTGGGAATAGATGATACCACACTGCCAAAAGGGATTATGCAAAAGCTGGCCGGAGCAGCAGAACAAAAGCCGCAGCCTAACAGGCATGCTCACAACTTCGTCAAAAGCCCAAAGCTACAAGCGACCTCTCGAGCCCTGAGGCACCTCATGCAGCTACAACATGCTGAAGATAAACTGTGCTTATTCCTAGGCATGTTTTCGAGCAGTTTGTGAAGTGATCTAATATACTTCCTACAAAGCAGAGAAGAAATTTCTACGGAATTCTGTGTAATCTTGTACTTAAAGTGAAAGGATTGAAGCGCTCTTAAAGGTTGATATATTTTTTTCCACGTTTAATCAAAACTTGATGTTACAGAGGGTCAAAAGAAGATTGCAAACACAGAAGGGGAAATTTATGCTAGAATTCATCTTATTCTCACTGAATCTTCAGTTTTCAGAGAGTTTTGTGCTTTCTGGTGAGTACAGAGAGGAGCTATTTACCTTCTAAACAAGCAAAGCACCCTTACAAAATGCAGTGAGGCCACAAGGCAGAGCATCCATCAATGTATTTTCATGCAGCCACTCCTCAGAAGGAATGCAAGAGAATGGGATCTAACAAAATGAGTAACTCAGAGAGGAAAGGAAAGCTAAACCAAAATAAACAACCCAGAAAGGCACATTGTTTTAATGCTTTATATTGCATGATGTGTGAGGTACAATTTCGCTGATACATTGCATGTTTAAATTACAGAGGTTCAGAATCTACATTTAACTTTTATATGTGATAAATTAGCAAACACATACCTACTGCGCATACTCTTGTAATCTGCCTTTAAATCTTACCTCTTCGAAATTACACATTTCTTTTTAAGCAAAACAGCCAAAATTTAGTGCAGGGGCACATGGCAGAAAATAAACTTTAAGTCACTGAACAGAGATCTTCTTGCTGCCTTTTTATACAAAATTCTGGGTCCATTCTAACAAAAGGATGCACTTTGCACGACCTTGAGAGCCTGTGACCATTGGGAAATCAAAAGGGTAGTGACACTAAGGAAAACTATTGTCCAGAAAAATAAGCCTCTCCAAGGGGCACCAAGAATCCACAATAAAATCCCCGTTTCCAAGAAAATTCAGGCATTTCCATCAAAAAAGACAGGTAAGATAAATAGAATGTCCTCATAAGCCACAGATTCTTAATAATACAAAATGTCTAAGTCCAGGGTAAACAAAGCCCCAATGAAAACCAACATCTACGAACTCAGGCTTCTCAAGACCTGGGTCGTGACCCAGCGCCGTGCCACGAGGTACCACAAAAGCATTTCTGAGCTGAAATGGCATGGACTTGGCTTTGCATAAAACACATTGCAGCCAGAGTTTCACTCATGGGCAGAGCTCAGGAACTCCTACAACCATCCTCTTGCTGACAGATATGATTTGGGTGTTAAGAATTATTGGTGCCATGCTTTTTTGTTGTTTCAGCTTAGATGAGAGCACACGGTGGTCTGGAGGAGACCCCAGCAGGCTGAGTGCTTTGTGGCTGTCAGCCCTTCAATTTTGAGCACTTTTTTGTTTTATCCCCAAGTTTTTCAATTAATCTGTTTTGAAACTTTAAAAGAAAAAGAACAGTAAATTCCTTTTGCTCTACATTTTGCATTTTGCTTTATAATTCTGTATTAACACTTAATTTTTCAGCTCCTTTTCCTGGACTTGATTCTCTTCACTTTCTTCTGATTTTTGCATCTCCCACTGCATGGGAGAAAACATAATTGTGGTAGATTCAATGTAGTGTTTCGGGAACAAAAAGTGTAGTGATGAGGGTGAAGTCGTTTGAGGAACGTCTGAGTTTTGACTGAGCCCTACCTGTGGTATTAAACGCCCCTTTTTCGATCTCAGTCCTGTAGGAGGCAGAAGTTAACAAATCTTTCACCATCTGATGTGGCACGAAGGCATTTTTGTGCTGGAATGCCACGGTTATGCTAGTCAGTACTGGCAAGCACAGATTGATCAGGGGAGTTTATACATATCAGTATCGTTAGTTGACATGTACTTTTAAAAGGCTCATCTTGCAAATACCTACGTGGAGGAGTAACTTAACTCACATAAATAAAGCTCCTTGTGTGTTTAGGTGTTTGCAGAACTGGCTTATGTATTTCCATGAAAATCTAAAGAAAATAATGGGTGATTTTTTTCTGAGAGTTAACAAAAGGGCAGATGAAATAGGAGGGCTTGGGAACTAGATGACTTACTTATCCACTCAGTTTAGTATAAATTCTTCAGGGTTCCTGCCTCCAAGAATTTCTACCCATTCGCTTTGATTTTAACTTTTATCCTTGGGAAAACTGGTGGGAAACGTTATGAAAGGTACAACATAACGAGTTTCCAGAGCTGAGTCACAATAAGCGGAGTGTTTTCACTCGGTTTTGCAAAGCTGACAATGCTGCCATGTAAACTGCAAATGTGCCTCAGATGGTTGCATATGGCTCATGTTTAACCAGAAAATAATGAAATGTAATGACCTGCACAGTAACTTCTTTCTTAAACATTAACTGGGGGTCTTGAGATAGTTGATTTACATGAAAAAATACCTTTCATGCACATCAATTCCATGTTCTGTTTGGGTTAATGAACTTACACCGCAGAAGCCTTGCTTTTAAAATAGACTTTATAGGTTAATTTATACAGTAGGAGTAAATATGCAAACGGAGGAAGGAGGTGTCTTCTCAGAACTGACAACTGCTAAGTTCTAGGAAAAGACAAAGACAAAAGGGATGATATTTTGCAGACCCGATGGGGCAGGGACGGATCTCAGCCCCTCCTGCTCGAAGGCAAAGGGGAGGCAGCAGCGGGCACTGCATCTGCTGCCAGATCACTGTGGCTTCCAGCCAGTCTTCTCAGCTGGGCAGAGGAGCTTTTGCTGCTGTGCTGGATCCCAGAATGGCATCGGATTTTGGACTGCCATCAGGCTCTGGAATACGACTGGATCCTGGACTTCCATCAGGCTCTGGAATGCCATCAGATTCTGGACTGCCATCAGATCCTGGACTGCCATCGGATCCTGGACTGCTGTCACCACAGCAGTGACGCTGCTGCACATCCTTGCTATCAGCAGCCCACAACTGCAGCCACTTCCCAGCACGTGGACCCCAGGCTGGGGGGTCTTTCCAGCCTCTAGCGTCACCCCCAATGTCCTGCGCTCTCCCCCTGTTATTAAGCGAGCGGGTACTTTTCGGGGTTTGGGGATACTTATCTTTTCTTCCTTAGCGCTGTACTTCAACCTGCTTGCAGCTTGGGGGCAGAGCCACACTGGCTGCGGCTGGCAGCGAGGAAAAGCCGCTTTCTGGAGGTTTTCGCAGCTGGGACAGGTTCTGGAGGGAAATTCCACGCCCCACTCGGATGCAGGAATTTCCCTCCTAGGAAAAGAAGTATTTTTTGCCCCAAACCCCCCACCTCTGCATCTTTGTGTGTGAACTCCGGTGTCCGTCCGTCCTCAGCCTTACTTCCAGGCTGGGCTGGATCTGTGGACTTTATTACTCAAAGCAAGCACGTTTTCCCCACTGTGCTGAGATAAATTACACGTTCTCCCTCATGCTGAGGTGTGTTTACCTCCTGTCACGTTTTTCTTCTCCAGCAGAACATTCTGAGCATGGGATAACAGCATCGTTCTTTAAGTAGGCAGAAGTGTGTTAACCTACTGTTAATACATTTTATCTCCTCAGTAGGGACCTGGAGCATGCCCAACACATGCACTGGAAAAAAAAGCATTGCCTCGGGATGAAACTGAGATTCTGTGTTATGCCTCTTGGGTACATAGAGCAGGTTTAAGCTGGTTTTATGCCCTTCTAATCCTGAGCTGCTCTGTGGGCTGGAGCAGACATCCTGGTGTTGAGTCTGACTGAGGTCTCCGTGTGTTTTAACTGCCCTGTAAACTCAGCTCTTCCCTGAGTTCCTGAAATGCTGCTGTGAGAGGGAAAGCTGCTCTGAGCCAGACCTTCTAGTGCTGCCCAGCTCCTGCACAACTGTTTGGGAGGGAAAGCACAGAAGGGCAACTTTGACAAGCTGCATAATGAAATGCCTCCCCCAAATGGATGTAAAAACTACTTCACGTTGCCCTGCTCCGAGGAGCTCAGCCTAACTGACAAGACTTTGAATTTAATGGCTGCATACACTGCTTTCTGTCTAGGACATCTGCTTCTGTGCAGCTGATGCTCTTGAAGACACACTGATCATCAGCGCTCTCAAAGCACAACCTGATGCTGCAGAGAAGAGGGCCTCAGTGGTTCTCTGGGTGCTGGTGCAACCCAATGAAGGACGAGCATCCTGCCAGTTGCAGGTGGGATTATGGAGCCTGCCCCATAACGTTTTGTACATTTAACAGGCAACCTGAGAGTTCCTGCCTGCAAACAGAGAAGAATCCTGGTGTTTCCTATCACATGCAACTGTAGGAATTCAGCGCTGGGGACCAGCTGGTTTTTTGGCTGTGCATGATGTTGTAGGCACAATTACCCATTCCTCTGCCTCCTTTTAGAGGCTACCTGTCAGAAACAATGCACAAAGTGTCCCATAGAGTGTATTACAAACTGGTAATACACTGGTAACTGGTAATAACTGGTAACAGGGGAAAGGTAAAGGTGTTCCTTTAACTGAGAAGGAACACTGGGACAAAGAGGAACGTACAGACCATGTGGTGCAATGGAAACATGAGGACGAGCTCTGGGGCTCCGGATTTTCTCAGCAGTTCCTTACATCGAACACTGATAATAACCTATAGGTTGCAGAGAACAATGTGGGCAATGCTGTACTGCATTCTGCAGTAACAGGGCTCAACAAATGATGAATTTCCCGTGTCACCTGTGGTCAAACAGTAACTGATTGACTCATTTCTAAGATGTCACGTGCTGTAAGGGAAGTGTATTTTGGAGGGAGATGTCTCATCTAGAAATGACTTGAGCATATTCTTAAATTTACGCAGTGAAGATATTTAATCAAGTCCTGGTTGTTCCACTGACTCAAAGGAGAAGTATCCACCCACAGCTCTGCGCAGGACTGGGATCGAAGGCTTCCTTGCCCTTGCACATGTGGACTGGGCTGGAAAATCAGCAGGATCCCTCATCTCCACATTACCCAGAATGTACCTAAAACATCTGTAAGTTGCCTTTGCAATGTGTTTTGAGGGAAATACTGCTGCTCTGCAAGACAGAGCTTCCAGTTTGCAGACCTATACACCATCGTTTAAGCTAGTCACACAGCTTTAAGGGCTTAAGCACATATTTGGATATGTGGCTTATCCAAAAATGAAGGTTTACACAAAATCGAGGCAGTTCACAACATACTGTGATTGCCAGCTGGGAGGAAAAAAAATCTGGTCAGCAATGTGACAAAAGGGGAAGCTGTGTTCTGTTACAACACTGAACAGTGTCCTTCATAATTAGTGTGCATGTATGAGTTAAAATGCCACGTAATATAGACAGATAAGAACACTTATCAAAATGCCAGTAATATTTGGCAAAAAGGGAAACCTGTCTGTGGGAAGAATGTGGACATTTGGACTGAAGCAGAGAAGTTGTAACACAATGAAAACCTGATGAGAAAGGCAAATAGCAAAGCACAGAGACTTTAAGGGAAGAATTTGGGACAGGTACAATCCATGATCACAGTGAAACGGCAGAGGGATGTGTAGTGTGCATGAAGATGTGTCTAACAAGACAGCCTACCTATAGAGAATCTGAAAGGGAAAATACATGATAATATGGGAAATGTCTCCAATACAGCAGTTCAGCATCATATAGGGCCCTATCCTGTGAGCACAACATGGTCATATAGGCAGGCAAGTAGCTGCCTTTTCAATTAGACAGCTTACATCCAAAGATTTAACCCACACCAAAATGGAAAGAAATAGAAGGAATAAGGACTGTGAAGGGATGAGTTCATTTAACCTCCCATGATGTGAATGGATGTAGAAGCAATTTTCAAGATCAAACCCTCTAGAAACTGCATAAAGGAGCTGCAGAGAAATTTCATTTCAGCACACTAGAAAAACAACATAAATCCAAAAGAAATGAAAAGGATTGGGAAGCTAAAAGCAGAGGTTAGCACATTTACACAGCTCCAGACTGAACAAACTATGAGAAAGAGCTTCTGTTCTTGGCATTCTGTTGTAATAAAAATGTTTATAATAAATTGTCTTTAAAAGACAGGTTTGAGATATTAGTGTTACTAGTTATGAGGTATTATAGTTATACTAGTGTTATTAGTGTATATAGATATACAGCACATCAGGGATACAGCATATGTTATCACAGCAATCGATATTGTGATAAAACTATTAAAATTAGCCATGAAGTCCATGCCCTTAGCATACATTCGTTTCTCATTTTCCATGTGATTTGGTCTTATTTTGGAGAGGATTTAGTGTGTTTATAAGCATGTTTTGCAGAACAAAAAGAAGTGTAACAGCTTATTTGTATCATGTGTTTCTATACTCAATAGTTTCATGAGTAAATTAGAAATTAAAAGGTGAAAGGCAGTTTCAAATGTTTTACTAACACAGTGACAAAAAAGTGAAGTCTTCTGTAACAAACCCTCTATTATCAGTAATTTTTCATAGGGAATTATTCAGAATAATAGCAATAGCAATTATTCAGAAAACTAATCTTGACTTAAATCTTTCATTGATATTAAGGGGAAAATCACATTGTAATCTTGAAGTATTCCTTTTTATTCTGTCAAAAGAGGAAATCATTTTCCCTGTACGTGTTTTTCAGCTGAATGCTTTAAAACAAAGGCAGCTCAGCAGCAGATGACAGATAACCCAGTGTTAGGTGGAAAACCCAAAGCGTGCAGGAGGCAAATGGAGACACATCTTTAAGGAGTCCCAAAGACCTACCTAAGCAGTGACTGTGAGCATTCACAGGAGAAGTGATCAGCCTCTGCAGGACCAGAACAACTGCAGCTAACCATGAAAGCATTTCCTCTTAAATATTCCTTTGCATTTTGTGTTTCTTTTTAAGATGACCTGATCTCTCTGAGCACTTTCTTCCAGAAGTACAAAACATGGGGTGTGAAAGGCTCCAGATCTGGCTGTAAAACAGGGCTTTGGACACTGATTTCATGCTGCTGTTTCTGCACGCTTAGCAGAAGACCTCCTTAACTTCCAACTATTCCCAGAGTTTTGAGAAACAAGTTAGATTTTACACCTCTGAACAGAAATCTCTCCATGAAGCAACTGGTGTGCAATTTGAGATAGTTTGATCTGAAGGAGTAACTCTGTGTCACAAAGATAAACCCCTCATACTTGTTCCTGATTTTAATTCCTTTTTTGCATCCGGATAGTCCAGCAGAATTCACTGCTCTGGGAAAGGTCAGACAATTGTTCTGATTCTTGAGGGAAACAGGAGTGGAGGAGACAATCCAGGGCAATCCTTGGACATAGCTGTTGGCATATGAATGGATCAGTAACCAAGAAGAGACAGAACAGAATTATCTGCAGCACTGAAAAATGCAATGGAGGAAACAGAAATACCTCCTTGGCATGTTCACATGCACATAATCCCAGTACAGATAAAAAATACCCAATTTCTGCATTTCTGGCAGAAGAAAAGAGCTCTTTAATTTCACAACAAATTCAGAAAGTGATCCTCAGGAAAGCACACTTTTTGGGGTGTATTTTTGTGTGGGGATCACTCCTCCTTTTAGTCTAACTACTGATGCTCCTAACATGGAACCAAACCGCCCCACAGCAAGTACAGTGCTTTACAAGCACCACCTTACAACCCATAAATCACGTGTGTCCGACCAGGCCATCCCCACACGCAGAACTACTGTGGGAGGAACGCCTGAGCTCTGCAGTGCCCTGGCAGAGACGAAGAAAGGCTCCAGCGCTTCTTCCTTTGAGCACTCCTTTCCTTAGCAGCTGATGTATTTGCAGACACTCCCAACCCCCCGAACTCCCAAGATCCACAAAAATACAAGTCAAAGGTCAGCAGGAGGATGTGAAAATACCATTTAATCTTATCTGTGCCACGCTTCATGTAGACTTATTTCACCATCTCCAGCTTTGTTGAAAGACTCATTTATTTCTGAACTGACAGAGAAGAGAGGATCCGTTTGCAGCACGTGTTGAGGAAAAGCTGCTCCACTCACTTTATTTGCCTGTAAGATCTGAGTAACACTCACTGTAGAACTTTTTATGTTAAATAACAACACAATACAAAATGATTCTTTTCTCATACAAAGAAGACAGTTTTCTAGCATTTGTGTCACATTTAGTGCTCATTCGCAACAAGTTCTAACAAGTTTTGTTTCACAGCTAGCCACGAAGTTATCTTTTACTTCGGGATGTCTTCCATCCTGTTGTGCATGTATGAGTTACCAAGATGCTCATTCCTGTGTCAATTCCCTATCCCATTTCTGCAGGGGGATTGATAACAAACTTACACACCCATGCTAAGTTATTCATTTAAACTTTGAACATTTTGCTGTCTTTTAGCATTCGCACTAAATTGCTGGATTCACGTTGAGCATTTTGCTCTCTTTCAGGCACCTCAGAAAGGCACCAGGAGAAAACCCCAATTCCGAATGTCACTGCATCCTCCATTACACAAACCCTCTCCACAGCTCCCAACCAGGAGTCAGTAAATCCCGTATCTACGCCAGGCGTTACAACATGAAGTTTGCGGAGCACAACCCGGCCGCGCATTCCCACTGATAATGAAGAAACAAATTGCAGCTTCTGGAACAAATCCTAAGCCAGGCTCGGACATGGGTCTGCCCGCGGAGAGCCCTCCCGTCCTGCTCGGGGAGCGCTTTGTTTTAGGCCTCACACACACACAGCGCGCGGGGAGGAAAGTCGGGGAGCTCGGCATAACTCGCCCTTCAAACCTGACAGAACTTAGCCGGGGAGTGTGAAAGAAGAAATTAAACAGTAGTAAATACAGGCCGGACAAAAGCCCTTTTCTCGTTGTGTAACGAATGCAATACTGATAGATTACTGCCCGGTTTCCATGGGGACCTTTTTGTTCTAACTCCAGATACCGATGATTAGGGTTAAACGAAGCACCTCACAGTGGGTTTTTTTTTTTTTCCACGAACTGAACAGAGTGGACTGGAGGAAAGTGCGGCAAGACTTCGTTATCGATCGCTTTGGTGATCGCTGGTATTAGTTTTAACGATGATGCCTGCTAATCCCTGCGGAAGGCGCCAGCTCCCAGGGCACAATTAGCACATTTTTGGCATTCCTGCAAGGGCCGCCCGGAGTGTCGGGGCCGGGGGTCCCCAGTCCGCCCGGTCCGTGCTGCAACCCCTCGGGGGGTGTGTTCAGACCCGTCGGGGTGAGCACAGGGGTATCGAGACCCCTCGGGGTGCTCAGGCGTTGGAAAGCCACGGAGTCCGGGCGTCGCTGGCACCGTGGGCCTGCCGCCGCACAGGCCAAGCCAGGAGCGCTCACACACCATTTTAGGGCTTTTCGCCCCAAAACGATCACAAGCCGCCCCCAAGCGCCGAGCCCCGAGTGACTGCGGCCACCCACGGCCGCATGGCTGCTGCGTCCCCACGGGGGGAGCCCCCGCAGCGCCCCGCTCCCCCATGAGCGCTTCTCCCCGAACCCCACCGTCCTGCGGGCACCTCCATCCCCCCCAGCCCCGAGGTCTTCGGCCATCGCCATCCTCCCCGGGCGGGAGGAAGCCGGAGGCCGGCCGGCGGTAGCTGCCATTGGCCGGGGAGCGGCGGCGGCAGCTGCAGGACACAATTAATTATGCTAATGGCGTGGGGAGCGGATGTACTTTCTTCCCCCCTTTATTCCCCGCTCTGTTTTTGGCTGGTCGGTGCGGGAAGGAGCCGCCCTGGCCGCGATCACATGATATTGTCTTCGCGCCACTTTCGTAAAACCCTTTTTATTCCAGGGCTGCGCTCGGGCTCAAAGGTAACGCGTTTATGGTCCCGGTCCTTTCCTTCGCGCTTCTTTCTCGTTCCTCCTTCCCGAACGCCGCCGCGGGTCCCGCGGTGCTCAAAGCCTCCGCACGCCTTTGGGGTTTTATTCCCTTCCTTTATTTCACCCCTTTTCTTGTTGTTTTTACCGCTTTTCCCTCCTTTCCCCGCCGGCAGCGCGGGTTAGCCCTGCGCGGGGGGATGCGCACCCGGGGCCAGCAGCCCCGGCTCCCCCGTGTCCCACCGCGGGCTGCGGACAGCAGCACCCACCTGTAGGAGTGTGCGGGGCTCGCCCTGCGTTCCGTGTGGGCCCGCGGCTCCGGGCCCCCCCCGCGCGCACCCCGGTGCCTGTGTGTGTGTGTGTGTGTGTGTGTCCTTCGTGGGTCCCCCGGCACCAACAACGGACGGGGCCGCGGTTGGAGGCCGAAACGTGGGGCTCAGGAGCGGCCGCTGTGGTGCGGGGGGGACTCCGCGTGCTCCGTGTGTGTGTGTTGTGTGTCCGTACCCCGTGTTCCCCCCCCCCCCCAGTTACCTGCCCCCCACACCATGCGTGTGTGTAGGGGGGGGGGTCGGGTCGCGTGGCCGGTGCGGGGGGGGGGGGGCCGGGCCGCGCTCGGCGAGCACATGGCGGCGGGCGGTGCGGTGGGGGGGTGTGTGTGGTGTGTGTGGTGCGGTGCATGGCGCATGTGCGACTCGCGGGGCGCGCTGGGGGTTGTAGTGTGGGGCAGGCCGGGAGGCGGCGCGCGCGCTTTCCTGCTCTCTTTCCCCCCTCCTCCCGCTCCCTTTCGCGGGCGGGAGCCGCGCCACGCGCTCGGCGGAGCCGCCGTCGGGGCACCGCGTTTGGCCGCGTCCCGACGCGTTCCCGCTCGTTCGGCCGCGCGGCCGCAGGCAAGAACGGGGAGGGAGGGAGCGGCGGCGGAAGGAAGGGGAGTGGGGGAGGCGGTTGGAAGCAGCCGGGCTGCCCCGTCGGGCCGGGACAAAGGGGCTCGCCCGCGGCCGTGCGGAGCCGCTCTCGGCGCGGCTGAGCGCTGGGCTCGAGGCACCCGCGGCGGGTGCTGCTGTTGCCGGGGGGAGGCCGTGCCGGTGCCGGGGCGGGGGGCGGGCGGTGGGAAGCGGGCTCTCGGGCGGCTAGGCGCGTTTTTGGGTCTTTGAATGGAGAACTGCATTTCCCACCGTGCTTTGTTCCTGCGCTTTAATCGCCGCCGCGCGGCCCCCCGGACGGGGCGGGCAGCACGTGGCGGGGCACCCCACAGCCCCTGCCCGGCTTCGGGGTGCGAAGTGGCCGGGGCCCTGCCCTGGGCATGCTCCGGGTGCACCCCCTCCGCTCTGTGTATGTGTATTGGGGGGGGGTGGGGTGCCGCTGATACCGCTGTGCACGTGGCGAGCGGCCGAGAGCTCCCGGTGCCCGCTCCCCCGAGCGGATGGGTCGGTGCGGGGCAGTACCGGGACCTGCTCCGCTGCTGGAAGCGGCGTTGGGGCGGGCGGCAAGGGGGGAGCATCGGGGTGGGGGGTGTCCCGACGGAAGCTGTCCCACCTCAGCAGGTTCGTAGCGCCGAGCTCTGCCGGCGTGGCGCGGAGGGAAGTTTAAACGTGTGTGTATGGACGTGCGCGATTCCCTTTCCCACTGTTGCTTTTGTGCCGCGCCGCAGCTCCCGGCATCATCTGGAGGACAGATACTGCATTCTGTGGTGCGGGATCGTGTGTCAGAACTGTGCTGTTTGGATGAAGCTCCGGCAGAAGGGTCAAGTCAAAGGTCTCACGTGCTGTAGCGAGGCACGGAGCACAGGGCAGCAGCAGGGCGGGATGTTTTGGTGCCTGTTGCAGTGCTTTGTCACTGCCGTTGGGAGCTGGAGAAGCCATTTCCACCTTGGTTCCAGTTTGCAGAGGCTTCCTTGCCTGGTGCCCTCACAGCTGAGCAGCCTCCTCCAAACTCTGAACCCATTTCTCCCCTTATACTTCAATAAGAACATCTCTGCTACATCGAGTAGCAAATCCATATCTGTGTGCTGCAGCATTAACATTAGCCCAACATTAACATTGGTCTTCTCTCTTGGCAGGTACCACTGTGTCCCGAGCTTCAGTCAAGGCACTTGTGCGATGCTGTGGCTGTGCTGAAACAAGAAGAGCTTTTAAAGAAGAGTTTCTCTCTGGTGATGATGGGCCTTGAGTTGTGCAAAAGTGCTTACAGTGCAGGTAGAGTTCAGGATCTACTGCAGTATAAGCACTTCTGGCATTACTGTGGCGCTGCGGTGATGGTAGCGGGGCATGGACGTAACGAGGATTGTAGTTTGGCCATCTTAGAGCTGCATTGCGAACGGTTCTTGTGTTAAGGTGCATCTAGTGCAGTTAGTGAAGTAGCGTAGAATCTACTGCTCTAAATGCTCCTTCTGGCACAAGCTGCTGCCTGCACATCCAAAACACCCCCAGTGCATCCATACAGCTCTAACCCAGCAGGGGCAATTCTAGTTCCAGTGGTGTTTTTCTTGAAGGCATTGCTCAGGAGGTAGTTTTGTCCTAGCAGTATCAAAGTGCTCATAGTGCAGGTAGCTTGGAATCGGACCTACTGTAATGTGGGCACTTACAGTACTGCTAGATAAAGTGCATCCTTAGCTAGGGGCAGGCTCTGGAGAAGATGGTGCTGATTACAGTCAGTTTTGCAGGTTTGCATCCCAGCTTGCTAAGATTGCTGTGCAAATCCATGCAAAACTGACTGTGGTGGTGGTGAATCTGTGGTGGATGATGGGTTTTGAAGCTTCCCTTCCTCCCCTCTTTGTTGTATTCCATGGAAGATGTGAAGGTGCCTTGCGCTGGTTTCTCCATGGGTGGGGATTTGTTGCATTACTTGTAGCTATATGTAGAGTATTGCACTTGTCCCGGCCTGTGGAGGAAAGGGGGACTTGTCTTCAGGCTGCGCTGCCCCAACCCGGCCAGCACTTTGCTGAGCTCTGTTTTGCTGTTGTCGGGTGGATCACGATGCAATTTTGATTAGTTTGGTAGGAGAAAAATTGCACGGTATCCATCTGTAAACCGCAGGACCTTCATCGCTGACAGCGTTGCTCTTGTCAGTCCTCACTGCCCACAGCAGAGGCTGTAGTCATTGTAATGGCTCACTGGTGACTCCGCAGCTTGAAGGGATGGGAAGAAAGAAACTTTTCCAGATACTAAGGTTTGTCTACCATGGAAAGGGAAAAAAACCCCACAAAGCCAACACCAAGCAGTGGTCCAGGGGAGGACATTGTGAGAGCTTGCTTCTGTAATAACGTGTTAATGACTGTGGTGGACTTGCCAATAAAGAGATTTTGACATTAAACTCGTGTTTAATGATGTATCTCACTGAAGCGTGGTTGCAGGAGATGAAGGTAATCCAGGAGACCCTTTGGGTTGCAGCCTTGTCCTGCTCCAGCATCCTCTTCAAGGTGGATCTCCTGCAAACCTCTTTTGGCTGCTGATGCTTCAAGGAAGCTCTTTGCTGTGAAGGAGGGTGTTTCTCCTTCAGGAGAAGCATGCCCTTAAACTGATGGTGCTCAACACTTACCCTAAACAATAGTAACACTCCTTTTTGGTTTACTCTTTGCCTGCCTGAGCCTGGAAGTTGGGATGGGGACTGCAGGGAGACCTTTGTGTGCCCCAGCTTTGGAGCTGGCAGGGTGGATGTGTGACCTGGTGGAGCTGGGGCTCTGTTGCACAAGCTGAGATGTGTTTTGTGCTCAAGGGGTCTGGATGCTGCCTTTGCAAAGGAGGGAGCTGGACCTGAGCTGTGTGTTGGGGGGCTGCAAGTGACGATGTGCCTGTGAGAGCTCTGTTACTGAGGCTGCTGCCTTGCTTGAGTGTGTAAAGTTGCTCTGTGTTTGTGTTTTGGGGTGGTTACCTGCTAAGGGGAGCCTCTGGGTGCCTTAGAAGAGGATTATTGGGATGCTTAGGCTTCAGATGGGTTATTTTTCCAGTTGCCTTCTTAATGTGCATGTAAGCATCCAGTTTGAAGAGGGCAGAGCTCTAGAACCACATCTTGCGGTTGCTGCAGTTGCCTCAGTGCAAACAGCTCTGGTTAAATGTGCAGCACCAGGGGGTTTCCAGCAGCACTTTGGAAATCTGATAGGATGATTTTGCTGGTCTGGTTTATGGTGGCCAATGCAGCTGGCCTGAGACCACAATGGATCCTTGATGCTGTCCATATGTGCCCAGACCTGGTCCAGGGCTGGTTGTGCACAGCAGGGAATACACCAAGCAGAGGAGTCCTTGCTTAGTTTGAGTGCAGCTGCAGAGCCCCTGCAAGGGCTCTGGTGATGTTCTGCCCCAGAACCTAATCCGAGGCTGAGTTGTAATCCTGTGCTGTGGAGCGCTGTAATCTGGGTTTCAAATCCTCACAGGCAGAAGGCAAAGATGTTCCCTGAGTGCAAAGCCCTTCTGGCTGCACCTCTTGTTGACGGTGAGGAGAAATGGGTTGGAGTTTGTGCTGATAGGAGATCCTTTAGGAGAGGATCTGGTTTGAGAGCATTTTAAGAATCTGAACGTGCACAAATCCAAGGGACCTGAAGAAATCCAGACCTCACTTGGACTATTGTGTGCAATTCTGGTGTCCTCAGCATAAAAAGGACATGGAACTGTTGGAACAAGTCCAGAGGAGCCATGAAGGTGATCAAGGGCTGGAGCATCTCCTGTATGGAGACAGAGTGAGAACATTGGGGCTGTTCATCCTGGAGAAGAGAAGCTGCGTGGAGACCTCAGAGCAGCTTCCAGTGTCTGAAGGGGGCTACAAGGATGCTGGAGAGG
>JBCJKH010065480.1:0-18167 GCA_039877255.1 Loriculus beryllinus | reverse complement strand
TTGGAACTAGATGATCCTAAGGTCCTTTCCAACCTTAACTATTCTATGATTTCTCTGATGCTATGTTTTGAAAAGACCTTTGTGACCAACATGACCCATCAATTTGTGCCTTGCAATGCCTGCCCCAACCACAAAACAGGAGCATGTTTTGACACCGACTGTCCTAATCTGCTGAGAAACACTGCATGATGAATTTTAATGCACATATAATCACATTTTCTAAAAGACTGTTAGGAAATCTTTATTAATCTGTGACTTCTGGCACATTAGGTCAAAATGCTGTTACAGACTGTGCAATAAAATTGGCTCAATTCTCAGCTGCGCTAGAGCACTCTCTACACTGAGCTGCCAGAGTGGTCTTACAAAAGAGTAGGTGAAATTGGCACCTCTTCCATAGTCTATTTTACTAACATACTTACAATGGAGACTAAGCCTAGGGAACAACTGGATACTAAGCACCACTGTTAAAGGGTCTGACTCTTCTTAACGCCTGGTTGCTCTTTCAACATCATTTTACCAGTGCACAATCACTGATTTCTTAATGCAGGGTACTTCTAGTAAGTGGACAAGAAGTGTCCTGGTATCCAAATAATTACTAATAGACTACCAACTTGTAACCACACTTAATATGAGATTTCATATTGATTTCTTTTCATTATAGTTGTCTTCTCTTTTGCAATGAGAAATCACTATTATAACACACCCCTTAATCATGATTTCCCCACACCACACTTTAAAATTATCTTGTTCCCATTTTTTCCCCCCCCATAAATTGAGAAGAAACCATCATGATGCTGCATCAAGCTTCTTCTGAAAAACTCCTGCTGATAATTGCTACACCCATCACCCTTTTTCAATTGTAAAAAGCAAAATGTTTTTAACTGGCATATAAACCTCTCCAGAGTAGATTAGGAAACCTAGTCTGTACCCCAATGCAGCTACTCCTGCACAAGAAAGAGACAAATGCATTTATACTGTAGAGTACACCCACACTATGACCTGTGTAAATATGACTACAATCACTTGAAATCTTGTATTTAAACAGGTATAGTTACACACAGCTCACATATGTAGAGTAAATGCAAACGCTAAGCATGAAATTACAGTTAAAAGAAGTCATCAGTAACGTGCTGATTGTTACATCTTAAAGTGCTCACTATCCTGATTTACACAACTCTCATTGGGGTTAGCGAGTTTTATCAGAGCTTCAGACAGATTTCTTTTCTCTGTGTCCTACTGCAATCTTAGAAGCAATCTACCCCTCACTACCACTGAGATACTAGAAGACATAAGGTAACACAACATATTTCAAACACATACAGCAAAAAGTGAAGACTCACACAGTATTTCAAGAGGAAACTAACTTTTTTTTTTTTTTTAATCCAGAGAATACTCTCCAAGATTGAGACTACTCAAGTGTATGCAAGGCATATTCAAGAACTCACTATCACTAACAATGGAGAAGGACCTGCATTGCCCCTGCCCAGTATTTTTGTCAGTGAGGAAAAAACCAAATCCAGGGAAAACACTTAAGACAAGGGGTTTTTTTTCCAGATTAGGAAATTAATGTGTTTTAACATGCAATCAGATGATTTTTAGACAATCACAGAAGAGGACTGGCTCATTTGATCTGTAGCAGCTTGACAAAAACCTTTGACAGGAACAACTATAAAATCCACTCAATTCTAATATGTATCTTTATTGTTAGAAAATAATCCATATCTCCTAATAGCCAGCAGTCCAGCAGCTTACTCCTTGAAGGACATTCACCTGAATGGCTGCCTTTTCTTCCTCATCCACAGTTTTTCAACATAATATTCTTACATGCTCAACACCTTAGAGAAGAAAATCAGTAGTATGGAGGCTGATGGACACCGGAACTCCTAAGCTATACACCTAAAGCCATGTTAGAAACTGACTGGAAATATGATCTGCCAGTTGCAGTCCATATACAGTATCATGAAAATTATTTAATTTTAGGGCCAGAGCACGCAGCCCAAAATGCAAAGCTGGTGGGTAGATGACTTGCAGCTTTCTGACTTCCACACCAGCCAAATCAGCCTCTGCGTAGTGCTGGAACTGAACCACCTTTGTGACATGAACACAATAGAGTTTTCGTCATGTTTTTGAAGCTAAATGATACTTTTAGAAAATCCTGAGAGAATTTAAACTCTTCTGTTTGTATTTACTTTTAGCATTGAAGCACTATCAACAAAAATATACCAAGTAGCTGGAAGAAAGCAGAAAGACTTGCAGGGTACTGTATTAATATCAGATGAAACTATGTGCCTTACTGACAGATTTCTCAGGAAATTTCTAAATGGGTGTGCAAAAAGTTTCTGCAGTTTTGTTTAAGTACTGACTCTTCCAAACTAACACTTTTCCACCATTTCAGTGAGCAAGAACTTTGAAATACGATCCAAGGTTGTGCTGAGATTGCTCTGACCTCCTACTACTCTGTGTCTGCTCTACCCTTTTACTAGCATAAACTCAATCACATGGCCAGTGGGATTAACCACTTCACAGACTCGGAGGACTGTGACCTCACTGAAACAAGACTACTTCTAATCATATGAGTGTTTCAGTAGCTCTTCAAGCTCACGTGACACAGTGCACAGACAATAGAGATGGAACAATAAAGGATGTAAAAATACTGTATTTCCATGTCAGACGTTGCATACGAACACCAGTTCTAGTATGGGAACAGGTTTAAGATTAATTTGAATCAATTGTGAAAGTATCCTCTAGAAGTCTGCTTTCCTCTTCTTAAAGGCTCTATAAGATACAGCTGTAGTTCACTGGGCATTACACCAGCTTACAGGACATGGAACCAGGAGTCACCAAGCAATTGAGTGTGACTCGGAACAGAGATCAGCTCTGTTACGCACATCGGACTGAAGGTATAAGAGTAGTATTTAGAGACAGGAGACTAAAAACACCAGAGAGAACAAACCGACAAAACTATTTCATATAACAAATTGATCTGTGGAAATTCATATGCTAGAATTTGTCATCTATTATGCAGCAGTAGTTTTGATGGATGTCCAAAGGATCATCCATAAGCAATCATATTTTTGAATAAACAGATACTTCTTTTGCTTCTGCTGGGATTCAGGAAACAAATGATTACAGCATATTTCAATTAACTCCCCTGATGTAATAAATTAATGCTCTGGAATTACACAACCTGCTGCACTCTATAAATTCTTGTTACAAATGCAAAGCAAGTTTGGCAGCATCAAAAGCTTGATATGATCTTAAATGCCTACGATCCTGTCACAGGTGTGAAATATATTACATACAATGTTTCTAGATGGTAATAGCTTGAAATCTTATTTATTTTTTATCTTCTTTAATAAGCAATTAACCACCACAAACTCACGCACATTAGTAACAAAAGCACGTTCCATCTGCTTACCTGTACTGGCATAGCCCAAAGGTTAGGGCAGAGGAAAAAGAACCACATCAGCTGATTTGTGTCTATGGCAACAAGGTTACAGATCTGACCTGCAGTCATCTCCCCCATAGACATGTTGGAAGTTGAAAGCTGCATAATTTTATTGTATATTTTTGTCTGTAAGAGAGATCAATAGGTGTTAGCATATAGAAAAAAAATAACATTTTTATCTCCACCTAAAACAAAGGTGTAGTCCAGCATTCTGAGGAAAACCAACAACCCCAGTAACATGAATGAACAGCTTCAAGTTTGGCCTTTTATGTTATGACAAAAAACCTTAAGCTACTGTGTTAATTATTCACCCACAAAAAGCTTAGAGTGATGTCTAGAATTTGAATAATTTGAATGCTTCAACTGCTGGTGTTACCTTGTCCTCTGTGTACTATCAGTGCAGAGAATATAATAGCACTATTTTCCAACAATTCCCCTTTTACACTTGCTGTAGTCCCCATATTTTTCAGTTAGTTGCAGCTCTTCTGCTTGATAAAAGACATGTATTTTTTTATCTATATACTCTGGGTCAAATTTTTATTTGGTTAGTTTTTCTACTTCACTCTAATAAGGGAAACCAATGAATGGAATCCAGAAGTCTGGCAACTGACAAGTGCTTCCAAGTGTAAGATCAAAAGAGAATTAAACAATTATACTGCTATTGAAAGCATTCATCCACCACAGAGACTCTCGCAGGTTCTATGTAGAATAGTGGATAAATAGTGTGAACTTAAAAGGCTGGCTTTCAAGCTGGCAGAGGGTAGGTTTCAGCCAGTGTACTTCACAATATCATACTGTAATCTTACCCCTAATTCTCTTATTTCCCGTCACAGATCTTGGTATACTGCATAAAACTTTGATCTGCTTTTCACAGTTACACAATGATTATGAACTCCATTTTCCCAGTCTTATTTACGTTCAGTAATTACAGACTGTGCAGTGCCTGGTTGATTTTGTGGCATGACCATGGAATAAGATACTAGTACATGCATTGGGAATACACTTACCCTTTTGTCCAAAGTATATTTAAAGTACATTCTAAAGCTGTATTATTTGCACAAAAGTGCACCCGTGAGATGGAAGAAGTGTAGCTCACAACCTAAATTCTTTCAAAAGTTACATTCAGTTTTACTGTCAGTAAATTTATGTTTAAAGAAGAAATACAAGCTAGAGTACAAATAAATGTTTATATAAAATAAGTAAGATGCAAAAGAAACAATGCAGATCTACGTTACATTCAATGCATTTTAGTAGAGAAGCATTTCAGAATTTAACTCCTATAATGATAATTTGTATTTACAAATACATGTATGCTTTTATGAAAAGAAGTTAATTAATAATATATTGGCTACCTGTATTGCACCTCTCAAGTTGATTCCTGTTTCAATAGCAACGTAGTATGATGCTTGGAGAAATGTCCTTTGTAGTAGAAGAGCAAAAAATAAGAGTACAGCCAACACATAAGCATTGGACAGAAACTCTTGAGATGAAATAAAGAAAACACCAAGAATTTTAGTCTATAAAACAAAAGAAAGTTAGATATAAGGTACAAGGGTAATCTAATTACAAGTTTTGCATAATTAATAAACAGAGATAACCACAGTTTGTTACTTTGCTATAGATTGTGCTATATTGTATCAAAGACAGTAATAGAAATAGCATAATTTTAATGCTGTCCTACATATACTTTTGGCTAATACTAATTACTGCAGCTAATAACACTTTTCACTGTATATAAAAGAATACTATTTTTCACCAAATCATGTTTTGACAAATCATGCTTATAGATTTTGGTGCAGTGTCGATTCACATTAAAACATTATCTAATAGATAACCAAACATTATTTCTTCTATTACTCACTTAAGAGAAAAGGAGGACATAAACATACAGACATAAATACCACACACACACTTGGAGAAAACACCAAGATACTTGCCAAGTCTTGGCTTCATTACCAGGCCATTACGCTTCACAGCAACACTGACCATCAGTGTGTTTAAACTACAATGGTTGTCTAAGTGCACTTGTCAGCTCACAGGACACACAAGGAAATAACTGAACATCTATGGAACCTTTTAAATACAAGGCACACAACCTTGTTTGAGAAGCTGATGGAATTAATTATATGTTTTAGTTTCAGAAATGGCTCTGGGGACATTCAGTGTCCCACTTTCCTGATGACTTTAGGATAATACTACTTTTTAAAAGTGACAGTAGGTTCTAAACAGTAAAAGGCTGAACAAAAGGCCACTATTTAAATACTCCAAAGACCCTAGGCTCACACAGTCTTAAATATCAGTACTGGGCGTTTTGCTACATTGGGACCTATGACCATTTTAAATAACGAGTCTGTAGGTTTAGTGTATCATTTGTATGTTTCCTGTCAGCAGATATTCCTAATACTGGAACTGCTAATCCTAGCATTGTACAACGTGGAAGATGCTACCAGCAAAATATAAAGGTTATCGTTCTGTCAGTCTCTTCTTTGGTGTGAAATGATTAACATTCAGAGAAGTTCATGTCATAAGAATGTTCTTGGGTGGCCATAAATACTGATACTGTAGTTATAAATAAACATGAAGAACGTGACAGAATTTAAGACGCCATCATGCTCTAACTGCAGCGCTAACTGAAGTACTTAATACTGCCTATGACACCCACACGATCTTAAGAGTTCCAGCTCCATGGTAGTTTATATCTCTCACAGAGGGTCTAAAGAACAGAGCAAATATTATATTTTAGGATTTAGCTCTTTGCCTTCAGTGTCACAAACAAAATTTCTGTTTGAAAGATACAATTGACTCATTACAACATCTCCTCAATCCAAACTATTTAAAACAAAAAAATGTCACATTAAGAGATAGGTAAAAGACTCTATGCTGTGTTCACAGCTTACTTTGCTCATCACACTCTGTCCCATTGTACGGCAATTCTTCCTGATGCCCTCAAACTCAGCAGCACATCAGACAGTGTTTCCCTCCAACTTCTCTTTGCCTTTTTAGTTCTGTTTTAGAAGGTTTGTTTCTCACACCTCCCAGGAGGTGTGCTACATTCTTTCTGTAGCTTTCAAGAGCAAACAATGAATAAGGCAAGCTTCTCCTTTTCTGACTTACTACAAGCAAGGATATAACATTTCTAGCAGTAGAACTGATGTATTTTTTTCCGAAGTAGACCCAGTTGGCTAGGTATGTGCATACACGTTGGAGTTTTCCTGAACACCCCAGTCTGCTTACAGATGGTTTAAATAGAAAGTTTTCATACATCTCAGAAAGATACTTCATCAAATCCAACAAAAGCAATTTTCAAATGTAAAGGTAATTAGACTCCTAACAGAAAAACTAAACAAAAATGCATATAAACCTGGTGAAAATATGGAAAAGCCTCTTGGAGACCTCTCACTAAAGGTAAAATACACCCTTAAATATCACTTACGGTTTATCACCATCATATTGCTTTTAGGTGACAACAAGGCTACCATTTAGGTAGACACAGATGATGTCAAGGCTAGATGAGGCTCTTGTTTAGGGCCTATGTGGACCACACCTGCACTTTTTTCACACAGAAGCACTAGCTAACACTTTAACAGGAAAATTTAATAGGATAATCCATAAATTGTGATTTGGTCTTATTTCAGCTGAAATAGTGTTCCAAACAAATTATCAAGAATCAGAGCTCAAAATCTTCCACAGTACTTTGCTGCAACATAGTCCTATAGTCTTAATATTTTCATTTCCTGCTTTAAATGGCTTCCATTGAATCTACTTGCTATATTAAAGTTTCCAAATATTAGGATAAGGATTGCAGAATGGATAAACAATTAATTTTAGCCTGAGGCCTTTCTCAAATTTTCTGCAATGCATCTGCTGTATTTCAATATTTACAGTGGATCTAATCCAAAGCGTACTTGAATGAATGGGTATATTTCCATTAGTGTCAACAGACTTAGGAAATAAAGTCCTATATCAAACAGTAAGTGAGCTGCAGAAATAAACTGACCTTTCTCATACAAATCCAGCCTGAGTTATATATACATTATACTGAAAAGGTGCCTCCTGAGTTGTCTTTTTTTTTTTTCTCAAGTTAATCAAGAAGTATGTCTATTTCTTCTTGGGAAACATTCATTTAAGTAGCATCCTTTAAAAATATGTTTCTGTTGATCTTTCGAAACCAATGTCCACAAAGGCACTGGTGGAAATTCTTCATCACATTTGAACTTCTTGGCATTTTATTGTGATGACAAAAGCCTGCTTTAATCCTCTTGGACAGCACTTGTTTTTGGAAATGAAAAGCCAAGCCTATTGAAAAGATACTTTTTCCTTCCTGAAAAGCATTTAGTCACATACTTGATTCAGTCACTACTCAAGACTCTACCTAAAATCCTTATGATTCTAGTGGGATTCTGGATGTGCTTCACCATTATCTTGAATGAGGTTATTTTCCAGAATGCAAGTCTGACTAGATGCTGGGGTAACATATGGGCTCTCCATCAGTGTATAAAGCAGTAATAGGCAGTACATACATACCATCATTTCTAGCATTTACAAATACAGTGTAGAGTCACTTTCTTTACTGAGACTAAATAATAGTCATAATATTACTTCTTTGAGTCTATTTTATGACATTTTGACAGTACCTGTGGGCGGATGGTGTTATTTCCTTTTCCAACATTGTAAACAATCCCAGAGATGCAGAGTGGACCAGCAAATCCAAGCAAGTCAGCCAGGATACGGAATGTGCTACTGAGAAGTAAGGGTCTTCCAAAAGCACAGCAGAGAGCACGCCAAATTGATCCAGATCCTTGTGGAGATGACGTCCTTCTGTTCTGTTCAGAATAAAAAAAAAAATCAAAAAAACCAAAAAACCAAAACCAACAAAAGATAATAATGATTATGTTATATTAACCACAGGTCTGACAGTTACTGGTATTTTTATCCCTGCTTTAATTCATTGACAACCAGTTGCAATCTTGGAGCTAGAAAAGCACAGGCACTACAACTATTGTTTCATTTGTTTTTACAGAGGCAGAACAAAGCATTATTCTGCTCCACAAGAGGAGCTATGATTTCTTCCCTACCCTTAAAAGGGATCAAGCAAGTGTGTTGTTTGTGTGTTGCTGGGGGAGAGAGTAAAAAAGAGAGAAGTGACAGGTTTTGTTTTCCTGTGAACAGAGACTGGAAACCTACACTCTTTTCAGACAGGATGCAAAAGACTTCTCTTAAAATCCTGAATACACTCAGCTCCCAACAGGGAGTTAAACTACATTTGAGCTGAGGTAGTTTCAGCCCTGAATTCTCGTACAAACTGCAACTGAAATAACATTGGAAAAAAAAGTTCTGTGAGGCCTCATTAATATTGACTCTGTAATTGAATGCTTCCAGCGTCTTACTAGGAAGAACTATAATGGTGTTCAGTAAATACAGTCCATAATTACTTGCCACAGAAAAATAGAGGATATACGGACTTACACGCATTTAACCAGTAATGTGTTTGATACGTGTGTTTAGGTAGAGAAATTTCATTATTTGTACAAGGTACAACTGAGTATGTGACCCTTTGTCTATGGAGAGCTATGCTAATGGATACTTCATTTACATCATATCTGCTAATATAATTTTATACCATGCTTGCAGCATAAACAGTCAGGAAAGATGCAAGCACTGAGTAATAGGGTGGACACGATTCCATGCTTTGCATACCTTCTGTGCTTCAAAGGCTTCATTAAGGCGAATATAATTGGTCAGAGCTCTCATAGCAATGGGAAGCTTGCCTATGGTTTTCAAGTCTATTGGTTTTTTATGGGCTGTCTTGATGAATGTATTCATCCACCAGTATGTTCCTTTGGATAACAGATTCACAAATGGCTGTAAGAATCTAACACCAAGGTCCTGGAGATCCTCAGGAGGTTTAACTTCTTTAGGAGTTTTGAAGAAAACATACCGCTGAAATTCAGAAAAATACCAAAAGAATCACACTGAATGCATAGAAAATAAAAATTCACAAAGAACAGACAAGAGATAAAGGACATTGCAGATAATCAGTGAGTCAGTCTTGGTTTCTCAAAAGTACTCAAGGAACTTAGGCATTCAAATTCAAACCAACACAGCAATCCAGTTTCCTCAGGTACTAGGAAAATCAGAAGCATTCAGTCCAGAAATAAATCATCCTAAACGCTACTATTTTGTTTATGGGGTACAAATTGATATACTTGGAGGAAAAAAGTACATTTCAAATAGTACAGCCTCAGCCTCTCTGAGTTCCAGACAGCACAACATGAGGTATATAAGCTTAGGCACAGCCCTGAGGCTACCACAAGGATTCATCTTCCATACCATACTGCATCACATTTGTTACTCAGAACATGGAGCTACCTGTGCTATCCTGAATGGGTCTGGCAAACCACTGAACTAGGAAGGTGCATATGGCACGGACAAATGTTTTCACTGGCTTAAATGCCAAAAGAGCAAGGGAAGACTGCTGATGATTTCCTGTTGTTAAGATAAAACTAGGATTTCTGGATATGCTTCACTGCTATATTTTCTCCAACCATAGATGGAAAATAAGTCACAGATCCTAGAAAATATGGTGATGGCATTGGGAAAGGCCATCCAGAGGAACAATGGGAACAGCAGAAGAAAGAGAGAAGGTACAGTTGGGACTGAAAGTCTAACAGGTCAATCTTTGGTCTTCTGGAAGAAGATGAGAGAAGGCAAGAGAAAAAAAGGTGAGGCCAATGTCTGCTGGTTCTGCTCTCTTCTCCTTCCCACCCTTCAGCACTAGTCAACTGTCCCTCCTTGCAACCCAGTCCTTTTCTTCAGCAGCTGAAGCAACAAGCCTTGCTGTCTGAATTCTGCCATAGAAACAGTGGGCAGTGAGAAAATCCATACTGCTGGCTAGTTCATTTTATACATCAATGACATCCTTTAACAATTAAAATCAAGCAAATTCAACATAAAAAAAATTACAATAGGCAGTGACCATTTTTCACTCTTCTTTGTGATTTGTAATTCCACAGTGATCAAATACCATTTAATTATGCAGTTCTATTATGAGGTTTATGAGCAAGTCTCTCCAGTGTCAGAACTGAGTTTCACTTTTCCCACAAGCTAGTCCACTGGTTTTCATTTATGATTTAAATACTGAATGTCCAGAATTGAGGTTTTAGTTACTCTTTCTTTCAAAAATGTTACTGAAAAGGCTGCTTTAAGACATATTCTTGTCATAAGTTACCAAATAAATATACAGACACAAAATCACCCAAGAAAATCACAAAAGAACAAAGATATAATAGATGCAATTCACACTGCTGAATGCGTTACTGGGAAGAGTTCATACACTAATGTGAGGAAAGCAGCAAGAAAATTTACATGGAAAATGTTCTTTCCCTCCTGAGGCTAAGTTTAATTTCTGCATACTGCTAAGCGGCAGATATGTGAAGGGAAGAACTCTGGCCAAATAGCAACCCCAGTTGCCCCTATAAATTGATATATTGTCAATTGTGATTGTCTCCTGGAAAATGAGAGGTGTTATTTGTGTGTCTAAGATACTTTTTGATAGAACAGACTATCCCCTTCACCCAGTTTTTCCTTCCATCAGAAATACCTGTTTCTGATCACTGAAACTGTAAATCATAATAGACATTTTTAAAATAAACTTGAAATTCATCTTAATTTAACTACAGTGGAGTCTGGCATTTTTTTAAATTACAGATTCATCTGGCCTAATAAAATTGGATTAACTTTGATTTTCAAATATATTTCTAAGTGGATTTTTATTTCTCCTTTAGAAATGCATTTACACAAAATACCCAGCAAGGGGAATACAGCCAAAACAAAACAACAAAACACACATACAAAGACTTTGCAGAGACTTTTATGATACTAACTTACCCTCACCCTGATGACATTGATTTCTACAGCTAGTAGCATTCCATATAAAATAACCAGGAGTCCTGTGAGGCAAAATCGAAGCTGAGAAAATCCAACCCCATTATCACAGAACTTTACAAATTTGATGGTTTTAGTTATGAAAGCTAAAGTCCAGTAGAACAGCAATGCTGTAGGGAAAAAAAGAAAAAAATCAGATCCACAGTTGCAAAAATATACAATAATAATACTAAATATTCATTCAGAAAGAATGCAACAAGTATATATATAAAACCAGAGAGCGGTTTTATTAATTCTAACAGAAATTCCTTTCCTATTAGATTTAGTGATACTTGGAAAGTTTCACAAACTAAAGCTTGCTGAAGGAAATTTCCATCTGTGGTAATCACACATCCACGTGATGGGTTCAAGGAAGGTCCCTATGAATGTTGCTTTTCAAATTTGGTTGATACTACAAAACAGCTATGAATCTGATTAGGAGAAAATTCATTTCATTTCTCCTGCAGATCTCTGGGATGTATGCAGGAGCAGATATTAAAATATTAATGAGGTAATGGGTTCAAACTTACACAGGGGAGATTTAGGTTAGGTATAATGAAGAAGTTCTTTACTGTGAGAGTGGTGAGGCACCGGCACAGGCTGCCCAAAGTAGTGGTAAATGCTCCATCCCTGGCATTGTTCAAGACCAGGGTGGACAGAGCCTTGGGTAACATGGTCTAGTGTGAGGCATCCCTGCCCATGACAAGGGGGTTGGAACTGAATGATCTTAAGGTCCTTCCTAATCTGAACCATTCTATGATTTTCTCCAAACTGCTGTTGCTCCATTTTTCAATGCAAATTCCATATATGTAATTCATAATGTACATCCACAGACACATCAAGGAAGGATGGTCTGTCATTTGTAGAATACAATTTTAACTTATTTAGAGTTCTATTGAACTTCTTGTTTAAAAGTGCTCATGCTACTGTCAGTTACAGATAAATCCCTGCAGTAAGCTCTGGTGAGTTGGAAACATACTCGATGCCATTCACCGCACCCTAAGCCAGTTCCTATTCCCCATTCTTAAGGGAATACCTTCTAGGGTTATGTTCATTAACATGACTCCTTCATTGCTCCTGTATCTGGCATGGTGCAACAGCTGGAAGGTGCTCTAACTGCCAAGGAAAACACAGATATGCTTTCTGAGTGTCTTGCTGCAACACCAGAGAAAGTCCCCACCAGGACATTGGTAATTGTAAGTCTAACTTATAAATATGAATAATTGTAAGGAACTTGATCCAATTTTCAAGAATTTGTGGTGTTCCAGTTACCCCAAGGCACCCTAGAGTTCCTTGTGGGGATGTCCTATGGGACTACCTTTCCCAAGTAAAACTAAACTCAACACAGTATCCATGGGATTTGGGGTTGCCAATCCTGCTTCTGTGGAAATCAGTTTCAAAACGCTCATTTAAATGGGGGCACTTCTTACAACAGGCTGAGAATGCGTCCTTCTCAGAGTAAAGAGGATTTACACAAATATTTCATGTTGAAAACCTGCACCAGCACAGGACACCTAAAAAACCCAACCAACCCAACAAGTAACTATGTATTGCTCTTGGAATTAGAAATAAGAGCTAGCAGAGCCATTCTTCTATTTAGAATTTAAATGAGGGTCTCTATCACTCTTTAAATTATTATTATTTTATAAGAACATTAATTTATCTTTACCTAAGAAGTATCAGAAAGTGCCAGACACAACACTCTCAGGTGGTAACTGACCTCCCGCTATCATAACTCCTAGAAGCATTTGAACTTATTTAGTGTCTCACTTTTGAACACAAGTGTATATAAATCTCATCTTACAGATCTTCACAGGCCACTCAATATGAGGCTTCTTGGAAAACACAGTTACGGCTTTTTCTTTCAAATTGATTTTTCATCATCTGGCTTGTGAGTGTGTAGTGGCTGAGGGTTTCTAGAAATTATCACCAAGAACTGCCTACTGATCAGGCCAGTAGGTGTGCTTTCACGTACTTGATTGCTTTACACGCATTGGAGATGCCCGAAGGATCTCACTTTTTCTTGGGCCGTGTACACTACCTCAATCCACAGCACCAGAGTGCAGACTCTTGCCTGGGGCCAGACCACTGAAAATGAAGCAACGGAGACTTCAAACTGTTCTACAACCTTATTGAATGAAGCTCAAGATATGAAAACCCATGCACTTAACTGGACGGGATTCAGTAATTAATCTGTGTCTGGCTGGAGAGAAATTTGTGTACTAAGCAATAAGCTTTATATTTATAGGATAACAGGAGGTCCCATTTTAAATAATAAACTAATTCCAAAGAAATTAACTACAATGTCAAGGTACAAGCAACTTAAATTAGAAAACTAGTTTCCTGCCAAGAATGGTAAGGCGGTAATATAATTAAAATTCGCTAAAAAGACAATTTTTTAATTAAAATTTATGTATTTCCATACTAATAACCCTTTCAGATTAAAAACTTTAAGTCTTATCATTATTTCATAATTTTCTCCTACTGTTTAATTTCTGAGGTTTATTTATCTATAAAACAAATTAACTTAAGTAAATAGTGCAATTGGATGCTGTAATTCAATTACATATTTTGAGCATTGAGAGGCTAGTAGATTTTCCAATTCAGTATGAAAACTGTTCTAAAATATATCCTGCTAAGCCATTCTACCATTATGCACAATGTCGCAGGATGGATGCAAGGAGCACCAAAATTAGCATAATTATGAGAGTCCCCTAGTAGATGGCACTACACTGCAAAAGCCATGTTTGCTGAAATATAATTACCGGACAAAAACAATAAAGGGAAAAACAGATTCAGAGCAGATCAAAATGTTCCATCAGTCTAGACACTCAACTGGGACCCTGGACTCTATCATTAGCTCAGGGAATAAATATTCCAAACCTTATCAACATTTTTTCATAAGAGATATTAAGAATGACTACTTCAAAATAGCTAACAGCCTGGTCATAAAGCTGAAAGGCAGGATCAGGACAGGAACTTTGCATCCTTGTCTTGTATACCCCAAGGAAATGTGCTACTCCCCAGGTCTGTTACGAAATCTGCCTTTAGCCTGTTTATGAAGGACCACAAATGGACTTGGCTTCTTTAAGGTACAGAGTAAAAGATATATTAAAAAAAGGAACCATCTCAAAAGTTTCACAGGATTGAAACATTTTATCCTGCTCAGAATTAGTGAACAGACCTTTAAGGATTTCCTGCAGTGCATCAGTGAAAGTTTCCTCACTGGATTTAGTAACTTTTTGGCTAAGGATCTGACAAGCCTTCACTTTATACAGTTATCAACTGTTTGCACACATCTATCCTGCAGCTGAGGCAGATGGTGTGCTGCAGTTAGGTGAAACTACACTGACGCTCAGAATCAGATGTCACATTAGGTCATGTACTCTGTGTGTGTGTAACATTTTATCTCCTCTACAACATTTTACTAATGAAGAACCTTCTTATGGTTTCCTTTGCCATACACTCAGCAAGAAGTTTATCACTACCTTAAGCTTTTCTTCATGGTTCCCATTCATCTCATTTGTATCGGGCTTTAAAAGAAAGCTGCTTCATGGCCACACTGCACTCTAGTGGGTTGATAATTGAGTATAGGTACAATGTACCTATCTCATACTGGGCTAATTTGCATAAAGTCATCGTCACGCAGTCCAAGATGTCAATACAGAGTAGCTACAATTAACACTGAAAGATGACTCTGAGTCTGGTCCTCACTGTTAGATAATAGATTTGTGCTGTCAAGAATAAAGCATAGAGGCTTCCAGAAATGTCTGTCTGAGGTTCTCTCATAAACAACAAAGAAAAGAAAAATAAAGCAAAAAATAAAACACAAATCAAAGACCACTGGCTTGTGAAGACTTTGGGTTAAAATTAAAATCAGACCAATTTATTGGGAAAGACTGCGTCTGATTATTTTCTTTTTCCTAAGAATTAGCTATTAAGATCAGATTTTTTAAAGGACTCTATTCTTTGGAAATTCTTGCAAAATGAAAATTCATAATTACTAACTTCAGTATCAGTAACACTTATGTAAGTGTTGGTTTTAATTGTATTGTCCAGAGCTTATCACAACAACACTCTAAATACCGAACAAAAATATCATAAAAGAGAAATCTTTACAGAGAAGGAATTATGCAAAAATGGGTAATCAACTACCAGCAGTAAATCTGTGCTGCGTTTCTCAATGACTTCACAGCAGGAATGTGGTAGTGACACTGAATTATTAAACACTGCATTACTGCATTACACACCTGAAATAAAAACTCAAACAATAACAAATGCAAAACAAAACAAAAACCCAAACAACAACAACAACAACAGGTGATGGTAAGAGGCTAGCAGTGATTTCTTGACACATAACACCTAGTCCTGTGAGAAAGCATTACATAGACTCTTTTGACTTAGAAATTAAACGAGCCCAACTTGTTATAAAAGAGCTCCTACTTAGAAGAAAGGTACAAGAAGAAAAGCAGTCCCAAACAAGAAGACATAAAGGTTGCCAAGCCTGGATATAAATCTGAAGTTTTTGAAGAGGAATTATTTATTTATTTATTTTTCTAACAGGAGTTATAGGCTCCTTCTGCAGAAGAAGACTCTTGCTTAACACAACATGCAGTTCAAAATTAATCTTTGATATTTAATAACTTTCTCAAATCCAGCTGTTACTTTTTACCACCTGACAAAAGCTAGAACAGAACTTTGATACACAGAGATACAACAACACAAGACAAACCTTAGCAGGATCCATTATACAGAAAAGCAGCTCAAACAAATTTTGATGAGCCATGACCACCAAAGAAATAACAGCTAACAGGAGGACTAAACATGTACACATCCGCAGTTTGCAGCCTACTTTAACAGTAGAGAACACATCACCAACGCTTGTCAGTACTTGTGGATTTTCTATACCCAGATACAGTTAATTTACAATTTTGCAGAAAATATATAGCATACTTGATAGTTCTTATACATGGCATTTTGCATTCAAAAGGTCTTGAGCAGTTTGCAAAGGGAGTTTTAGGAGCATGAAGCAAGAACAAGCAAGCAAAGTAATATATTCAGGATCATACTGAAAGTTAATGATGTCGCTGACTGCCTGCATATTTCAATAGACACACAAAGGTGGGTTCAATCTTATATCATGCTTAAACACAACATGCTGACAAGCAGGGAGACTGGGATAGTTTTTAGAGTTAAGAATTTGGTCTGCTACTTTTCCCCCAAAATCCAGCTTTTCCTAGAGAAGCCTGTTGCCCACTGGATCCCCTTAAGAATACCATACAGAGTACCATTAGAAGCTAAAAGCATTGAGAACAATGGAGTGTTGCAGGAACTCTCAGAACTGAGTTTTGTAGTGAGAGCCGGCAGACCAGAACATAGGTGTAGATTTGTACATACAAGCTAACACTGAGACTGCAATGACCTGTCACAGCATGAACAGTCACACTTTCAAGTCTTGCAAGTTGAGGGACCTACCAATTAACAACTTGGGGAAATTGGATGTTTCGATATTATGGTAATAGACAACTGATGTGATGGCTGCCAAGAAGGCCATCCCAGCCGGCATGTACAGGTGCAAATGGCGTGATTCTGAAACCCTGAAAAAGAAAAATGGGAACATCTATTAAACTCAAACCGTCCATGACAGCACAGCCCCCTCTCCAGACTACACAAAGGTAGCAGGAGTGTTTCCCTTTTAATTTATGAATTGTATCCTGCACCCAGCCCTGATGCAGGATTTTCTAGAATGAGTTATGGATGGAAAGTTTTCTAATTTTCAATTGGATTTATGCTCCTAAATCACGCATATGGATTTCAAATTCCTCGCCTGTGCTGAAAATGAATTTCCAACCAAAATCAGTTGGAACATTGTTTAAATTAGGATACACAGAGCAGTTCCAAAAGGAGAAAAGGTAATTTAAGCTAAACTAGTTTGGGAGCTGTCCATCAAGATATGTAGATCAACCATACCAGACAGTGCAGTTGAAGATTTTCTACAGAAATATTTTATGGAAATGTTTCATTTTCTTTTCCAGTTTGGAAGAAGGAACAGCACCACAGCGTGGGAATTGCTTACAGCGAGTTCTCTTTTCAGTGACTATGACCCAACAAACAAAACCTACAACAGAATCATATACCCTTTACATTTTGTCCTATAAGCAAAACTCTCCTGATACTTTGCTTCAAGTAGCAGCAAAGGGGTTCTGGCAAGTACAGCTTTTCAGGAATATGGGAATAGCTGGACAACATTTCTGGTTTGTGCAGAGGTGGGTAGAAACATGTTTTTTCTCCTACATATCATCTTTTCCTCCTCCCTCCTCTTTTCTTTTTTCACAAAAGCAACGTAGTGTCCTGTGCTGTCCAGAGGTACAATTTCTCCTCTGTGACAAGCAAATCCAAGAGGAGAGACAGCGAGAGGAAATCTTCAGGACACTCAGGGAAATTCATACCTCATCCTCCAAACCTCACAGAAAATTGATTAGCATCTCTGGATTTGTTCTTGCTGCAGCAAAAGCCACCTTTGTGTAGTCTGGAGAAGGGGCTGTGCTGTCAGAGAGCTGGAGATCATCATGGAAATGTCACATGTCTGAGCACAGAACACCCCAAATGTCTAATATATATGTAAGAGCTCAGGAGCACCACTTTCTGTGGCTCCTCTGTAGGATAGGAAAGCCCACTCTCACATGGAAAATGAGATGAACTCTGCAGAGCTGGCTGGAGCCATGCAACCTGGGCATGCTGCCGCGCTCCTGTTAGCCACGCCGGGGCTGGACAAGCCTCGGCAGCATGCGCCTGC
>JBCJKH010065476.1:0-10849 GCA_039877255.1 Loriculus beryllinus | reverse complement strand
TGGAAGCCTTAGCAATAGTTCATGCTTTCCAAAAATGGGTGGCACAGATACCAAATATGACTGTCAAAAGAAAAGTTTTTGTTCAGGCCTTTGTTTGTATGAAACCATTACGCCGAACCTATCTGCTGTATAAATTGACACAGCCTGATTCAAGCATAACCAGGACATCTTCTAGATAGAATGAAAGTCCCACTTATCTCTATACCCCTTACAGAATTTGTAAATGAACCTTTTGACACATTTCTTTCTGGTATAGAGTTTTTCATTTTCAAGCTTATTTGGGAGAGTTGCAAGTTCAACATATATAAGCTACTTCAGTGGCACAAGACTTAGTGGTTTATTTTATACTAGCTTGTTCTAATATGGGTAGATAAAAAAAATATCCTTGATCCCCTAGCAAATCACTCCCAGTCTTATGTGGAACTGAGGCAGATGTTTGTGTGTTCCATGAACATGACAAAGTACATTTTCTCATACACATTATGTTCAGAGTTTTGCCATGGTCTGTCTCATAAATAACTACTTAGAAATGTCAAATCTGAGTTGTACTGAGGCTTAACAATGAAGCCAAATTTGAAAAAAAAAAAGTGTCGTTTTTTTCAAAATGCATGTACAAATTTGTGTTACAGCACATTAGGAATTTAATGTGTTTGATGTGTTCTTTTTGTATTTATTAAGAATAACTTAGCGAAAAGTCTCTTATTGAAAGGATATCTCAATCAGACTGAGTGGATTCCAGCAAACTAGTTTAAGTAAAGGTTGATTTAACTGCAACTTCAGTGAAACTACTGCTAAAGTGACAGCTGAATTAAGGATGTCTGAGTCAACAGCAATTCTTTTCAGTTCACAGGGTTCCAGGGGGACTTGGTCCAGGAGGCACAAAACCAAATAGCTCCAGGTCAAACAAGGTATAAACTTCACTGGGTAAGACCCAGACATAGTAGCTCACGTTCAAGGAATTTACGTACTAGCAGAGATTAGGAAGGAACAGCTCAAATATTTTCTCTGAACTTTTTATATAAAAGATATATAGAAAATGAGGATTTAAAAGTACAAAATATTTTCTGTCCAAAGTATGATACAATGGTCAAAAGTCTGGCTCTCTGAAAATTGCCAGAGTTTCTCTAACACTTAAAGTGCTTAATCAATTTTAAAATCACAGTATTGGCTTTGATATGCCATAGCTATTGTTCTTAGTGATTACACCCACAAATATTCTAAAACTAAGCAAAATCAAAATTAAAGTAGCCTCTTCAACCCCAGCTTTTTCATATGCCTTATGAAATAATGCACGTTTTTACAAAGCATGCTCACACTGTATCTGTTTCACAGAATCCCTGAGTTGTGCAGTGTGAAGAGGAGAATGAAGCAGCTCAGTTATCAGCAAAAAGAACAGACAGCACCCTTTCTGTTTAGAAAGTCCTGATATTTGCCATATAAGTTCAAAAAATGGGCTATAGCCCTAGTATAGAATTTGCAATTCAGAAGAAATCCAGTAGTGCCCTCATGGTTATGTGGGAAATAATCTGTGAAATTCCATTGAGTCTCGCAGAGCACATGCAAGGTGTGGATGTCTCACTGGCTTATACAGTACCCGAGTTTGCTTAGATCAACATGGGTGCAGATGAAGATGTACTTGCCTGTTTCTGTAAAGGCTAATTTATTTCTTAATTTGCAATTGCTACCATATAGCTATAGACCACTAATAAAAACAAAAAGTGGGGGCTGAGCCCTCTGAGTTATAAACAATAGGCTCTTTGTATTCTAACATTTCTGAGTACAGTGTGCAGTAGGAGCTCTGCCTGGAGTTACACAATGATTACAGGAGAGCAGCATACTGTGCAGCTGGCCCTAGTTCTCTTGAAATCTCCCAGGGCCTTTTTGTGTACAAGAAGCCTAGTCAACAGCAAGGGTGGCTGCAAATAGGTAAGAGTTGTTACTGAAGTTTATTTAACAACCTTTAGACTTTCTAAAGCCATTTGAAAGCCTGGCATATTTTTGCAAGGAATACTTCCTTTCCTGGGTAAGCAACATGTAACATGAATATTTTGCTGAAAACTTGACAATATTGACTTCAGAAAGTACAACATATGTCATTTCTTGAGAAATATTTTGATTCATTTTCCCTGCTGTTTGGAGTAGAAATCTAGGTAAGTCTCTGAAATCTAACTTATTTTTCAGTTTCTCTCTACAGAACACTTCTTAGGGCTACTTGTCTATTGGACAGACGTCCTAGACTGTTATTCAGATTTGATCTGGGGGCAGATTTTCTATTGAGCTCTGTGAATATTTATGTAGAGCTTCTGATGCACCTACAGTTGACAACTGGGCAATGAATCTCTTGGTGTTAATGCATACATAGAAAGGGAACTAGAAGGGGAGGGTAAAGGGGAAAAAAGATTCCAACCATCTTTTACAAATAAGATATTGATGGGGAGTAATTTTAGGATGAAAGAATCTCTAATGGGAATGTAAGTTACTGATGTTATTACTTATGTAGAAGCCGGTGTATTTAGAAATCAGTCATAAAATTTTTGAGTCTGAAGACAACTGTACTTTCAGCCTGAAACCTGTCTCTAACATGAGGCACTTTACTAATTTCTTTCCTCAGTACATTTCCATCTTATATTCTTAGTATTTTCAGGTATATTATTATATGTGCATGAAATTACCAACAGGTCCCAGGGCAAAGAGGCAAAAATGTCTTAAAGTGCATCTATCGTGCTTATGTTTTTTTGTTCAGGAATGTATCTCTATTGTGTCAGATACATTTTTTTCTTGTTTCTGCTCTTCAGCAACAGCTGTTTGGTTTTGGTTTGGTTTTGGTTCTGGTTTTCAGTTTTACTTTACCTAGCTGAACAATATGCTGTCCACATAGCCAATGCCTTCATTTTTATCAAGGATGATAAGGAGTGCCCTTATTGCTGAGCTTTTTGTTGTTGTGGTAAAGTCAGACACAAGGATGGGGTTAATTTGAGGGTTTTCAAACTTCGAACAAATGCAAACCAAGCTCAGATCAAATTACCTTAAACAAGATATCTTGTGAAGTTCTGATACAGTGGCTGGGAAAGAAGAGAGAATTTCATTTCTTCTGTTTCTGCTAATTGCTAAAGTTTAGATGATCTCAACTTCAGCATGTCTTCCAGTTTGACCAAGCTAAGATATTAAGAACTGAAGCTCTAGAGGCTTGAGATACATAAAAGCTATCGTTTCATTTCCTGTTTAAATTCCCTTCTTTTCTGTTATATCCACAGTCCTTCTTCCCAAAAAACTTTTATGTTTTCAGACTTGTTAACAACATTTAAAACTATTGTCTTTTAACTACAGAGTTGAATCTAGCGGGATCTGAATGAGAACCAGAATTCTGAGTATTTTTTTATGCAAATGGTTTTGCTATTAAACACAGCTTATTATGTGCTATACCACTCTCCCCAGGCAGTGCTTTACCCCTGTGGATTTGCCAGTCATTGCCAAGGTAAATCTATGCTGCAGTTAGTGATCATACATCTCCTAATTTAGGAATTGCATTAAGAAGTCCAAACAATGCAAAAAAGAGTTTATCACGGCTCTTTTTTTTTCTTTTCTAGACAAAAAACTTTGTCGCAGCTCAGCAATCACAGGGATATTTCTCTGCCTGCCTGCTTGATTTTGTTTTCTATTTATGAATAGATTTATCTATCCAAAGAGGTTCATTTAGGAGGGAGATCAACTCTAACCATTAGTGAGAACTGAACAGATTAGAGAAACAAAGCTTTGGAGGGAGGCCGAAATGAAGCAAATTAACTGTGTAGCTTTCATTTGTGTTTTAAAATCAAAAGTAAGATAGCATTGTGGATATTTCTTTTTTTAAAAAGACAGTACAATCACAATTATCCAAGCATCCATAGTCAGTCACTCTTTCTGATGAGCTTGCAGCATCTTTACTCCCTATTGCCTTGCTTTTACTCATACTTCCATTATTTCCGTTATTCCAAAGTATTCATGGAGCATAACAGTTCACATAATTGGTATTGTAAAAATAAAAAGATTCTCATCAAGAATAGTCATACTTTGAGGCTTATTTTGACTATTCTCCTTTGGTATGCAGATCTTTTGGAACTTTGGCTTGTGAGGATATATCGTCCCGTGGGTGAGATTTCACCTGATGCTGTTTCTAGCAGAAGTGTGTGCATTTAGTTTCTGATTCTTTTCTACCATCTCTTTCTAATAATTCTTTCCCTTTAGAGGAGGAGATAGCATATCTATGTGTCTAGAGATACTGGTACATATCTGACCTTTATGTCTTCTGGTAAACGTTTAGAATTTAAATAGCTTGCTGGTGGAATGTTTCAACCTTTCCTCATGAGGGCTGAACTGTGTTTGTGAGGCCCATTAAGAGTAATACATGGTCACATCCTAGCAGAAGAGCCAATTTTTACTTTTTTTATTCGAAGCATCAGCTAAACCAACACATCCAGTGCCAACTCATTTCTGAAGTTCTGTTCATTACATAACGGTAATAAACAGCATCCTACCTGGTATAAGCTAAATCTACCCAAACAAAGTATAACTTGTTTTTGTGTTCCTTTCTAGAAAAACCAAGTGAACCTCCTTTATTCAAATTTTATGGCTACATTTCTGGGAGAGCCACAGTTGGTAAGTATGTGTCAGGCTTTTTGAGCTTAGAACACAAAATTAGTTTCTTTAGAGTAAGGTGCTCATATCTCCAGTAAAAGAATGTTCTTATATTTTTGACATTTATCACACTTCCCCTCACTCAGTGTCATCTTAGCCTCATGTCTTTCCCTCCCATAATATGCCTCCTGGCATAGTATGCACCAAATATTTAAGAAAAATTGGTTTCATATTCTGCATTCCATCTCTGTGTGTGTATGTACCTGATGTGTGTTCGTGTGTGTATATATGTATGTGTATATCAATGGGAAAAAATCTGAACTTTTCCCAAGTTTTAATAGCTTTCTCTGTTATACCGAGAAACTCTCCAGATGAGGATTTTGTCTCCTTTTATGTCTTGTATCAGCTTGAGTAGACTGTCAGCTTTCAATAAAAGAAAGAACTATGAAAGTGGAGAAAAAGGTGTTTAAAATAATTTTTCTGAAGGGAATGAGAAAATGTGATTTGCTATATTAGATCACATCAGTCATTGTTAAAGTTCTGTGGCTTGTTCTGACAGAGCCAATAGTTGATGACTGACAAATGTGAAAATCCTAGCAACATGTAGCTATATATGAATATATGGCCATACACGTATAAATTCAGGCAAAGGACAACAGTATTTCTTTGACCTCCATACAGATGTATAAAATGCCATAGCATAATTACCTCTGTTTTGTAGGCCACAGAAAGATATTACATATAATGTGAAACAGAGTTTTTTTAATTGGATGTTTAGATGCTATGGACTTGTTCAATCTATCACTGTAACCCATATTGTCGTGACACTTAGATCTATCCATGATACTAATTTAAAAAGAAAATTTTAAATTAAATTGCCCTCACTAGACAGCACCAAGCCTGTTATTTCTCTCCTTCAGGCAAAAGCTTAGTGAGAAAATTCTTCTCAGGGATTTTCTTGTGCTTTAACCCCAGCTGGCAACTAAGTACCACACAGCTGCTCACTCACAGGGAGGAGAACTGGTGAAAAAAGGTAAAACCTGTGAGTCGATACTAACAGTTTAATAGTTGAAATAAAATGTAATAATAATAATAATAGTAGTAATAATTGTAACTGTAATGAAAACAGAGATAACTAAAAGAGGGAGAGGAATATCCCTTTGTCTAGTTTGGGTCAGGTGTCCTGTTTCTGCTCCCTCCTATCTTCTTGTGCCACTCCTCACTGATGGAACATGATAGATTGAAAAGTCATTGATCAGAGTAAGTGCTACTGAGCAACTAAAACCTCAGTTATCAGCATTATTCTCAGCCTAAGTTAAAAAACACAGCACTGTACAGTTATCAGGAAAAAAATTAACTGTATCCCAGCAAAAACCAGGACTATCCTGTAACCAGCTAAATCTTTTGCTGAAAGGATATGCTTTATCTGTTTGTCTGGAGCTGATCATTTGAACTGTGATGAATCTTCAACAAACCTGACTTTTGAAGTGACTTTAGTGTATACACCATATATTCCAATATAGATTTGAAATTCTCTAATAGAATCCTGAAATGTTTGAGGAAGGTGATGGAGTATAGACTTTTTTAACAAAAAAAAAGTTAATAGATGTTAAGACTGTATATTAGGTATTATCCTGGAAAGTAAATGAGAAGTCATTACCAGTAGTATCTTTAAAATTTTCTGAATTCAGAGACACTTTAATAATCAGACATAAGGCTTCCCCAGGTATTGCAAACTAAAGCAGAAGCAGTTAAGGAAGTATAAATAGGATTCTAAGAAAAAAATCCATAGAATGAAACACTTAAATGGGTTGGGTTTGTTCCACACTGTCTTTCTCTGTGGCAGATCTTCCTCATGAGTAAAACAACAGATACTTACACATTGTTAGATTTCATCCTTATTTTTTATCTTTTGCCTATAGAGATAGCCTGTGGATCGCTTTTTTTTCTAAGAAGCCTAGAAGGACTGGCTAGAGAGCAAAAAGCTCTGATGAACAGCTTACTTCAGTTTTTTTAAGGACATCATAAGATATTAACGTGTCTCAGCAGAGCATTGCAAATATTCTTGCAGAAGATAACAGCTTGCCTCATAACTTCATGATGTTTTTCCGTTCATCTAACAAGTTCACAGTCTGAAATTTTGGCAGACTTCAGCTGGATGTCATTTTCCCTTCCCACTCCCCCCCAAGTTGTGTTTCTGGGAAATCTTTAAATATTAATTACTGGTGAAACTCTACAACAAAATAAAAATAAAATAATTTGGTAGCATATTTGAGGAAAAACAATTCTGGTACCATTTACAACTTAAAGGTCTCAGTCCAGCAACACTTCAATTCAATTGCTTTTATTCCATGGGATTATTTGGGTGTCTTTAGCTCTAAGGGTTGCTGGATCTTCTTGACCTGGGGTGGAAGAGCACACAAATATGTATTAGTCAGTAATGTAATTTTAATCACTAGTACTAGATGTATGTTGACAATTAAGCATGTAACTTATGTCTAGCCTTGAATCCTTAGTCATTTTTAAAATCAAGCTTTATATGAATGAAAGTTACAGGCCAGTCTCTGAAACCAATGACATCAGTTTTTTCGAACATCAGTTGCAGAGGAATAACTTACAAGCAAGAGATGGCCCACCTTTTTGTCTAATAGATATGTGAAATGTTAAAATGTCTAACCATATTCATGGGTTACATGTGGGATTCTTGAATAGTAATAGTTGGCATTTTCTTTTAACCAAGCTGGAAGCTCCAAGTTTGGCTTGATCAGGATGAACCTGGGTGCAAAATAGATTCACTATTACCCTTTTAGGAAGTAAGGAGAGGAAAAAAGGTTTATGGAACCTGAAAGAGTCTCCTGCACTTCTATTTCAGCCATTTTTAGCTAAGCAGAGGAAATCTAGAACTCTGGGTATATATATTTAGACATATTAAATTCCTTTGTAAAATAAAGTGTATCAGAAATGCCAAAAGAAACATTTTTCCTCCCCCCTGTCCACCTCCCCATTTTTGTTTTGTGGGTAAAAATTTCCCTGTAATTTTGCAGTAAATTGGGCCCTTAAACCCAAAAATTTAAAATTATGGCAGCTTTTAGAACTTCAGATTCAGATAACCCCAAATCACTAGTGACTTATGAAAAATTCAAAATTTAGAAGCATATATAGAAAGCAAGAGGACATGTAATTGAATGAGCGTGTTTGTTGTACAGCAAGTTTTTTATTCAGGCTCCTCGTAAGAAAGACCTTAAATAGTACTTCAAAACTGAGAAGAGAGGAGGAGAGTGGATTGGTAATATAAGAATTAGAATTACCATGCACAACATAATGTTATAGATATATTAAACTTCTTTGGAACTTTTATTTTCTATTGTCTTATTTTGACAAGAATAATTTGTTACAGTTTTCTGAAGCAGGCTTTCCTGGGGTTGCACAAGCATTGCAGTTATGAAAACTGCTTTTAAAATTTTACTTTTGTACTTAGTCATCAAAATCATAAAATATAATGATGTATTATTTTAAATACTGCTCTGATAATGAAGGATTAAGCAATATAGTCACCATGCAGCTAAAAAATACTGGTTTTGTATATAGTGGTAGAATTAATAGAAGGAATAGGTCTTTAGGAAATATACTCTGGGGTTTTTTTCACAGCTGAAACTATGTTCATTTACTGTAACTGGCACTGTGGCCAATGCATTCTATTAATGGTAGCTAGCACAGTGTCACATTTGTAATGATAAAGACAAATGTAACAACAATTATACTTTACTTGATGAATTCTAAAGGACAAGTTCCATCTGAGCCTGTCCTGAGATATAAGATGTACTGCTTCATAGAAATTAAATTGATTTTAAAAGCAAGGAAGACCTTCCCTGTAATGATTACTTTTTAAGTTACAATTTCAGGAGAACTTGTGTGTTTTAAACACTAGATTTATACAGGGATTGAAATCTCTAAAGTCAATATAACTTGGCGTTGCAGGTAATCTGACAGCCCCATGGTGGTTTACCCAATGTAGTTCTGGCACTGGAACCATATTAATGGTAGCTAATGGTCTTTTCACTAGCCCCATACAGCATGAAAGACATAAAGGCTATCTCTCCAACCCCTTTCTCCTGATATATGAGTTTTCTTATGCATTTTGGTGCAGCATGTACAATCAGGCAGTATGAAAAACAGGCTGTCAAACAAGATGGACCACACATCTGATTTAGTGTAGTAACCCCTATGTTCTTACAGTTAGTTGTTATGGGAAATAATAGTCATAACGTAATCCAATACAATTACTGGCAGGAGACAATCCAAGAATTGGAATTTTAGAGTTTTGTTTAAAATGAAAAGCATGTGTTAAAAGCCATATTGATTATCTTAATCCAGTCTCCCATAGCAATACTGTTAAGCAGTATGACTCCTCTTTGTCTGTAGTTTGCCTGGCTGGAGAGGAACAAAGACATTGATCTGCTATTAACTAAATATACTGGAGAATACTTTGTACTAACCATTTGCATAGGAAATGGAAGAAAGTAACATTTGCTACCATGCTTCATGATATCACCATAGTAACTGAGAGTTCCGTCTGAATACTGTGCTTTTGTGCTTGTATTTTCACACAGAAGACAGGCATTAGCTACTGGTATTTAAACGAGAAAAGTGATCATTGGTTTTGCACTTTGTAAAGTCCCATTAACCAGTACATATTTGCAAAATGATGTGCATCAAACAAGGAACATGACAATTTTAAATTAAAGAAAATTATGATTCATTACATCATAAAAATGGTTTCTTTAAATCCGTGTTTCCAAAAACAACATTAGATAGCCTTTAAAGCCTAACTAAAAAAAAGTGGCTAGATAGCTCAGGAGCTTTGACTGGAATGTTGAAGCACATGTCTAATTATGTCCACTAGGTTGGTGGTAAAAGGAAACTGTTTCAAGCTCACCATTTGATTGCACTAATAAAATAGGCCTGTGAACTTTAGGAAGCTGTAGATGTTCAGGTATTGTGAAATTTATTTCTAATGGCAATGAGCTGGCTGTTATAATAACAGTGATTGGAAGTTCCCATGAAGATAATAAAATATGTAATGAAGAGACCTTGAACAAGTCTCTTTTTGATGGACCAGTCTAAAGATGTATGTGTACTGCGGTTTCTGTGTTATGCATCACAGTGAAGCCTCCCGATAATTAATTTCAATATGTTTCATATTCTAAACCCTATTAAAGTTGTAAAACACAACTTGCTTGCGGTTATGATTCACACAGTCACAGTGGCTTAAGTAATTAATATTGATAGTAAAACTGACAGTAAACTTTGATGGTAACAATTCTTGCAAGTTAAGTAAGGGGAATATTTTTCTCCATCCTACCCAGGTCGAGAAAACCATACTGTGAGAGAACGAAGGCCTTCAGTCACATTTCCCTCTTTTTGAAAACACTATAATACAAGAAGCTCTCACAGGCTTGCTTGTGTCTTGGATACTGAACTTGACTCTGCTAGACATGCAGTGTTTTTTTTGCAAACAAAGAAAGGGGTAACCTCAAGGTATCCGTAAGTTGCTCCTCAGTGGAGAGGAAAGTGATATGGACTGAGTGTTCTGACTCAGTCTTAATTAAGGAGGAAGTAAATAACTGTCCCTACTTCAGAGACAATTCTGTCTTTCCCAAGCAAAGAGAAATTCCATCGCAGTAACCCAGTTCTTGATGCATAAAGGTAGAGGGATTAGATACACCACACCACTCATGAAACAGTAATGGTTGGTCTTTGTGATCATCACTGAACTACTAGAGCTGATACAAATCAGCAGCAACTTTAATATTGGCAGAGAAAGGGTCAGCCTGTCACAGCTAGAGTACTGAGATTCTTGATGTATACATACGAAAGTAATTTTAAAAGGTTACGCAATGTTCTTGTATGTTTCTTTTTTCAGTATATAAATCTTCATTAGCGAAGACAGGACTTCCTCATAGAAGGAAAACTCCTATCTTCAAACCCAGGCTGATGGAGCTTGTCTAGCCTTGTATGGTCTTCCATCGAAGAGAAGGACACTCTTACAAAATCTATGACCTGAAGACTTTGCTGTCACCGTCCTAGCTAGCTAGGCGTACGCAGTTAAACCTCAGGTGTAAAGTGTGGGGCCAGTTCTGTGCAAGCTGCGCCTCACTTAAAAATCCACTGCGCAGGCTGGAAGGGCTCACTGTCACTTGTCTGCATGGACAGGTGAGGGTTGAAACGGCAGGTG
>JBCJKH010065475.1:4528-14585 GCA_039877255.1 Loriculus beryllinus | reverse complement strand
TCTATTGTAGATTTAAAGATATTAGAGGTAGGAAACATCACAGTAAAAGAATGATTAGCAGAAATACCTTCAGGACGATTAAAGAAATATTTTCATGTTCACTTCTATAAGCCACTTGCAATATTCTGGAGTGACTTTTCAGGAAATTTATCGTATGGTTTCTGAATGTATGTTAGCAGGCCATATTTGTTGTTATGAACAGTCCCCCTGAAATTAACGGCTCTGCACATCATGATACATTAGCATGTGCGTGTACTTGAAAAGTCAGAGAGAGTAAGATTCTGAAAAGAAAAACAAGACTAGACCCTTGCCTGAAGAAAAGCAATTACTTTAAGGTAATCAAACATAAAAAATTGGTTATCTGATTTCTAGTTTTGGATTACAACTATCATGTAAAACCTATAAAGTGCCAGAAATAACACGTAGAGTACCTTCACAAGACAAACTGAAAACAGTTCAGAAAAACTTAAAGGATAAAACTCAGTGCATCTTTTTGTGTATGGACAGATGCAGTTGTGCAAGTGAAAAAGAATTAAAAGATTATAGAGGATTATATTCTTTCAATTTTCAAACATGCATGAGGCTTAAACTAGGAAATATCCATCTGACTCAGTACGCTCTGAAAGTTTACATTTAAAATTACAATGTGCCCTGCTACAAATGATATGACATAATTTATAGTGCAGAGAAAGTGAAAGGTATTTAATTAAAATATATTTTAAGCACAACTATTGATTTGAAAGAATAGTAACCATGTGAAATTATAGTCAATCTTGATTTAGAATAAAAAATGGGAAGTATTATCAAAAGTGGCACTCAGAATATTATTGTAAGCAATATATACTAAAATTCAGACTTCAGCAGTGTTAAAATACAGGCTCTCCCTTGAAGTATGATACTGGTAGTTACCATTAAAAGTCAGTATTCAAATACTTGGGTACCAGTAGTAGTTAAGTCTTGATTAGGTATACTGAAGAGCCCAAACATTTTAACAGCCTAAATTTAATTTTCAGAAGCACATCAGTATTCAGATGTGTAACTGATTCCCATGACTTCAAGAATTATTTCAGCCAAGGTAACTGACGACTTTCATTATTTTAGTAAAGTATATTTTTAAGATTAAAAACATTAGTGTACAAGTCTTTGCATTAATTTAGGGCAAAATTCAAGCTACATAAATAACTTTTACCCCTTTCTTCTCCCTGATGCCAACTGGTAGGAACGTATGCACCTGCTCAGCTATGGCTAATCAGCTGGCATACTGTAACTTGATTAAATGCCTAAGTTTGCAGCACACTTATGAGTCTAGATCTCATTGGCTTTCATTGAGATTTTGGTTAATACATGCCCAGACTTCTGAAATTGAGGGATAAGGTTAAAGACCACTCAGTGCTTGAAGGGCTTTATCTTACATTATTTTGAGAAGATTTAGGCTCATATGTAACTTAGAAGAAATAGTTTCCATCCTGTGTATTTCTAAAGCAAGACCTCTATTATGCAACAGTCTGAACAAGCAGATCCATTTGGCGTTAAATGACCACCATACTCACTAGGTGGGAATCTGCCTGCAAGTAGTTGCTGGACTACTGCCTAAATATTTGAAGGTACATTTACTCACTCACTGTAAAAAAGCAAATGGTGAATTTTGAACTGCTGATAACCAGACATGTTTAGGCTAAACAGAAATTGACATTATACTGCAAATCTAGTACAGTGAAGAAATAAGTAAGAAAACGGAGATATAAATACTTGAACACTTGGCATTCTCTCAAGGAGTTTTTAAAGTATGAGAAGATTTTCTCAGGGGCTGCATAAACTGCAAAGACAAATAATCAAGGACTTTTATGTGCTGTCAAGATAGTAAACGCATTAATGATACAGTGTTGTACAAAACATTTTTTCTAGGGAACATTTAGTTTTGTGAATGCAAATGGATCTCAGTGGTTTAGATTAAATTTGTCATGTTTATGCCTTGTTCAAAAAAAAAAAAAAAGTAAAATTACATGGTGGTTAGTCATACCTCTGTCTCTGTACTTTTTCTGGACAAAAACCAAACCTGCATTGGTTCTTTTTTACCCTTCATAGAAACTGGACCCCTGTACTCCAGGTGGAACTGAGGATCTGAATTTTCTGGTGCCATAAGACACCTGAAATTAACAGAAAACACGTAAATGTACATACTCTTCATGCATGCCATGTACTACATAAAATATTAAACATGATACAGATATGTAAACAACAACAGAGTCAAACCTATCTCCAGATCATTATTATATTTGCGTAGCAATAAACATATATTATAATGCAGTCTGCCACACAGTTTCATGAGAACTGATATGTTTAAACAACGTATTGTAGAACTCCTATCACTTTCAATTTCAGAGACACTTTGATGTTATGCTGTCAAAATGATTTCTTTTAAGATGTCAACACCAATAAAAATACTGCATTACTCACCTGTAAGTATACTCAGAGACATTGATCTTTCCCTTTTCTCCAGTAGTTTCTGTTCTGCTTGTTAGATTCACTGTATTTCCAAAGAGACAGTAACGTGGCATCCTTTGGCCTATGACACCGGTGACTACCTCACCAGTATGGATACCTATTGTTATCTTTAGAGAGAAAAAAATAAAGTTTGAATATTCAAAATCAAAGCACCTAATCTGATACTTCTTACTAAATACAGGTATTATGCTATTTCTATCTACTACAGGGTTTTTTTCAAAATGCTCCTCTTGCTTCTTCAAAGCCTTGAATTCTGTGTTTTGTGTCACTTCTTTTTACTGGTGCAGTGTCATGGCTCTGCCTCCCACATGAAAGAACAAACTATATTTTTCCAGCATGCAACAGGCCATGCTGCAATTATGCACTGTGAAAGTTAAAAAAGTGAAAAAGATGCATACCCTGCAGGTCTGTGTTTAATGAGTACTCAGAAGGTGCAGAAGTGGATGGTTTAGGTCAAGAAAAAAAGATGTTTCTCAGACGAAAACATCATAGTATTTTTTCAGTTAAAAGCTCAAGAGATAGGAGAGCGGTTTGGAGAAACTCACTCTTATAGCACGTTACAGTTATTGTAAAGCCCCAAATCAAACCTTCTTGCTTTTTTGCACAGTGACAAAGTGAAGTACACAGATCTAAGCTAGGTGTTAAACCAGTAACATTCATGGAACTAGAAATAGTATTCATATCGAAGAATGGGCTCTAATTCAAGCCCTCACATTTACTAACCTGTACAGGCTCACCATCTACTTGAACTTGGCCTGCTATTTCCATCATATCCAATGCAAGGTGGCAGATAGATCGAGCATGATGAATGCAAGGCTCTGGTAAACCACTCACTGTCATATACTTGTCCCCAACTGTTTCCACCTATCAAGATACATATTTTTTAATTACTTTATAATCATGAGCTTTAGAGTATTAGAATGGAAGTACTGCTCGTTCTTTCAAAAAGCTTCCCTTCACTTTCATTCAAATCAGCCTAATCCCTGTCATCTCTACTTGTTATTGAAGAGAATGTACTGTCTGCCCACAGTGTAACCAATTAAAATGACACTGTGATTGTGACTTGAGCCTCTCTGGTTCACGTGGTACATGACAAAAAATTGATTTCTAGTAAAAGCTAGGAATGAACCTTACAAGCATAAACACACAAGAATGCACAGGCACATATACAGTGTACGTATCTCTTCCTCTACCTATGTACCTGCTACCAGCTGCATCTGCAACTACACCTCATTCCTAATGAAATTCACATTATGAATAGCTTAATAATAAGTTATAATTTACAACCAGGAGGCTCACGTATATGACTGAAAAATTTAAAAGCACAGGGTCAACAGAACCACAAACTGCTTGTTCACATCTGCTAAATGTGGAAGTAGATTTGCATATCCACCTACTGTGTGACTGTCCAGAAATCCTGCTAGGAACTAAGCCCTTAATGTTCTTTTACACATTTAAACAACATACTCTCCTTTAGCTATGTAATAGCAATTTACACAGTTCAAAGACTGCAAACACAACTTCTTTTTTTCTTTTTTTAAAGCCTAGAATCCAAAGGATGGAAAAGACTAGCATCATCATATATTATTGAAAAGTCATAGATTAAAGACTGTGAAAATCTTCTGCTTACCTTATAAACAAATGGATTCCTTCGTGAGTCAGTCAGAATATCAAACCTCGTGTAAAGATCATTTAAAAGGTTAACAATCTTCATGGCTCCCTCTCCAGAGGCATGTTTACTACAGAAGGCATTGAATCCGACAATGCCACTGAACAGAATAGTCACATTGTCATACCGCTTAGCTGGAACAGGACGCTTGTGTCTCAGCTCATTTGCCACTGATGGTGGTAGAACAGAGTACAGTAATCTAAATGTGTAAGAAAGACACATGCAAAACAAAGAATATAAAGAAATGTCTTTACATCAGCATTTTTCAAATATTAGCTTAGTACCTTCCATAGGGTTTATAAAATACATCATCAAAGAGCAATATAAAAGATGTTCACTAAATAATACGTTACTTGGGGAACAGGAACTGATATACATCAGCATACATAAAGCCATGCATTTCAAACACAAATTAATACATCTAAATTGCCAACAAAATGAGGCATATATTACTAAGTCTGACATTATCTATTAATAGTGCCTTGGATCATTTCCACTTATTGCTTAAGGATTTCTGCTATATCCTCAGCTCATGTAATCTGGTTTTGCTCACAGAACCATAAAAATGGCAAAAAAAGGCCATGAAGAGATCAGTTTCCCACCTTTGATCAATTCCTGCATTGCTAAATGTTTCCTCTTCTGTTGAGAATGCTGCTTCTAGGGTTTATTGCATGCTTTTTTTAATTAACAGTCTACATGACCTATTAAAACTTGTTTCAATTTACCAATTATGCAAATAAAATCCAAATCACACACAAAGAGCTTCAGCCTACTCTCATGTGTATTCCTTCAACTTTCTAACTGCCAAATGAAGGTGTATTTCCCTCCTTACTCAGCTAAGTGGACAAGCTGAAGATCTCTGACTGTTTCGCATCGCTTTGTACACAGCCTCCTGCACAAAACCTCATCAGATTTTTTGGCAAGTTCACTACTGCATGCGTCATAGGTAGTGAATACTTTTGACACTGCCTGTTCCAGCAGCTGCCAAGAAGGCTAGAATTCCTTAAGATAAAATTACTTTATAAAGCAAAGCAACAGGAATGAATCTAAAAAATATTTTTTAGGCTTCTTTTCTGACTCTTCTGTCCACCCCTTTCAGCTCTTTTTACAATAATTTCCATTACTACAGAAAAAAAAAAATCTGTCCATAGGATTCATAGCACAATGAATGTTTATACTAAACAAGTATAATCCACAAGAAATTCTTCTATTACAGAGATGGGAACTATGTTTTAAAAACAAGAGTCAACCATCAACCCCAGATTGCTTGTATCACAAAATTTCAGCTTACCTGCCAGTAGTCCTTAAAATGAGCTGTCACAGACTAATGCTATGAATTTGATTTTGCAGTTACCTGTAGAAAAGGATTTGGGGCCAAATGCATAAACTTTATTATTGTTATGTACTTATATCTAGACAGTTGTGTTATCTCGATAGCTGCAAACTCACTTTTACAGGTAACTATAAAATAAAATTCATAGCAGTAGCCTACTGCAAAACTTCATGTTTACGCAGACTATTTTTAAGGCTTCTGAAATGTGTTTTCCTCCTTTATTAACCTGTAAGCATGGCAGTTTAGATAGACAAAGTGGTCTAGAGCAGATTTACTCTGTCAAATAGTAGCGTATGGCTGCTCACCAAATTCATTTTGGTTACAAGGACTGCATGTACACAAGTTCGTAAAACTATTGGTTTAGGTAACTCACAAAGCAAGAAGGATTGTCAGTTCACTTCTTATAGCTTTCCTTATCAGGAAGGGAGCAATCAAAGCACCTATGCATGTAACAGCCTAGACTGTAGATGACTTTTGACAATCTAACTTAAGAAATACCCTATGAAGCGTTAAAGTAAAATGTTCTTTCTTGACTCCAAAATTAACCGCACAGAGTATCTCTCATACTCCTTCCAAGATTCTGTTATTTTTTTTAAGAAGACAGCTATAAATATATTGCTATGACAGTTTCAGCTCAGAATCAGGATTCGGTTCTTACGTGTCAGTCTTTTTCTTTTCATCTTCCAGTGCACGCAGTGTGTGCTGCAGTCTGTCAGTGAGGATCTCAAGCTCTTGAGTCAGTTTATATTCCTCTCTGAACTGTTCTCCCAAAAGTACCAGATCACGGGTAGCATCATGCAATGGAATATCACTCAGATATAAACCTCTCCTGGTTAAGTCATCCAAGTTCATCACACTGCAATGTGAAGAAACATATAATAGTATGGGTACAGTTTAACTTGCCAAAGGAGCATTTAAAAACCGAATGAACAGCAGAGGCTGCTGAATAACAGAAGAAAGATGATGCTTCTGAACTTGTGATGAGGTGTGCAACATGTCTCTTCTATGAAATACCTTATTTATGCTCATCCATGTTAACAGATGGCTTCTGACTGTTCAATTTAAATACAGAATTCTCACGGATGAGTTTCATGAATGTATCAAATGTACATACTTCAGTTCACAAATAAAACCAAGATTACACCAAAGTAGCCTCTTCCTCTTCTGTCTTCATCCACCCTCTCCCTTCCACACAGGAGATTAGCATACCATAACTGTAATCTGATGTGTTAGCTCAAGATGCTTTTAACTAAAAATGACCTTCATTTAATCCCCCATTTCAACCACTTCTTTATAATTATCAATGATCTATTACACTAGAACTACTGCAAAAATATATGAATCCACATAGGACATCAAATCATTGTGACATTTCTTAGCACTCTCAGAGTAAGAACCAGAGTACAAAACTTACCAAAAATCCTGGTACCATGAGAAATTCACATTTGTACAAACTGGACCAGAGCATCCCAATGTTTATACAGAATTATTTAATAATCAGTCAAGTTCTAATATTTAAATTTTCTTCCCTCTTTTAGTATAAACAAATTGAAATCAATGAAATTAATACCTGAAGCAATTAATCTTTGTACTACTACTCACGTAAGTGTTCTTAAAATTAGTAACTGTAAAATCAAAATCAATATTGTAGAACTCTTAAGGTTTAAAGTACCTTGGTGAACAAAGAAAAAGAATGCTGTCTGCTTCAGGCAAGTAGATCATTTGCCCTTTCAGACGTAAGCAGCTGATTTCTGTGCCAGTTAGTTCATCTTCACACTCGAGCTTTTCCACATCCAACAGCCCCTCCTGGGGATGAAAAGTCACAATTATATAAGGGCAATGGTAAATGTGTTACACACCAGGCCACATATGCAAATGCATTTCACTATGAAGGCAGTCAGAATGTTTGGAAATGAGTTACACCCTACATTGAAACCCAATTAATTTCTCATTTGAACACCATACACTACCCGTATTTTAATACCATGACTTGCTACTTCAAAGATAAAAAGCATGGTATGTTTCTTTATGTTCATGTTTTTAACTTCTTTACTTCTCTGTCATGTCTTCACAACAGCTTGACAAAAGTATTGTCTATTCTATGAAGTACTATCTGTGCCTGGGAGCAACTCTAAGAAATCTTGTTGTGTTTCTCTCAGGTACAGTTTTCTATAAGTAAACAGGCTCTTTGACATAGTGTACGCTACACTACAAGCTCTACATCAGCCACTTGCTCTCCTGCCCTCTCTAGAGAAAAGGACACGTAACTGTGTATGAACATATGTACCCAAGCAAGAACACATTTCATATTTGCCTCCCGTATTGTTATGAAGTGAAAGTAAATGTAATTAGCTTTTTACATATACTTCAGTACAATGCCATATTATGGGTTGGCCCCTTGTAAAAAGAAAGCATCAGACATGAAGTATATGTCTACAAATGCCTATAAAGTGCTCTACTTGACATCCACACGAATTCAGACCTGTGACTTTTTCTTGGCTTCCAACTCAAAAGGAATTACTATTGTGCAAAGAATTTTCTCTAAAGACTTCTGATCTTTCTGCATCTTTCTGTACCTTTCCAAAGTATATTTACTTAAAGAAAAGCCAGGTGAATATTCTCTAGTTACCTTGGTCCTCAGTACGAAGACTGTATTGATATGTGAGAGGATCCCATGGAAACTAATATCAATATGAGGCCGGACCAAGGAGAAAACTGACAACAAACTGCAATTTCCTGGCTGCAGCTAGAATTGGAGAAAAAAAAAAAAAGAAAGTTGTTATGTTTTATAATAAAACCAAAAATGAAGTAATTATATTCAATTTGCTTAGATGACAATACTGAATGGAAGAGAACACATTCCTTATGCATTTCTCCATTAAAATACAAGGGGTTTGAACTAAGGATTTTATATCAGAAGTATATCAATTTCAAAGTGCAATTCTAATCAGCAAGATTGCTTTGTAAAATTGTGTTAGACTATCACATTCATTATCTGTCAAAATGTTTCCACTCTACAGTAAAAAAGCTTTCCAGTGTTTTATTCCTAACTCACCTACTTCAAACTACCTTTTCAACAAGCCATGTTCCCTAAAGCATCACCTCTGATAATAAGGATACTGATAGCTATCCTCAGTAGGCTGAATAGCTGTTCTGTGAATGATCCTGGGAAGAATCTGGCAAAACTACTTACAGAGCTCTTTAATTTTTTCTGCACAATTCAGAGAGAAATTATCAAAAAACAAACTGCAGGAAAAAGCTAATAACATAAAATCTCATTTAAAAGTGTGTGCAACATTAGCCCACATAATTATATAGATCATTTGACATTTTCATCATCCTACCTTTTGCTTCTCTCATATTATTCCTTTCACCTGTTACTTACATTTTGAAACCTTGTCAGCTCTTTCAGGCAAGAACTGAGGTATCCTATCATATACAGAATACATAACATTAAATGGAAACAAATGGACCTCTGAGTACTCTTTTACTGTAAATAACCATAGGAAATTTCAGTAGCTGCATTCAGTTCAGAACACACACATATATGTGTGCATATATATATATATGTATATATACACACACACACCTCACAAATAGTTTGGCTCATCTTAGTTAATACTGATGCACAAGCTAAGAAAGCATGCTAGAATTTCTGTTATTCTGCTCTGCAGTTATTGTGCACCTAATAGTTCAAGTATTTAAAGGCATTACTATCAAGTAACATATATAGACTATGTGATCTGCTGCTACACTATGCAGTAGCATGGGCAAGACCATGTCCTGAACCCCAGGCCAAGTTGCACTGACTGTATCACATCCACTTTAAAGAGTTATCTACCACTTTCATAGTAAATGTATCTTGGAGTGAGCTACAAGAAAGAACAGGGTATCAAGCTAACATTTGACTTGTGGGGGTGATCAAAATTTCTCTGCTCAAGCTTATTTTCTTACTGCACATGGATATGATCATAAGAGACAAGAGCTGTTGCAGAATTAGGGCTATATTCACAGCCTTTTCAAACAAGAGGAACACAATGTAGTAAATATTATACACTTACACAGGAATGCAATTTAGACAGATAATCTTAAATCTATTTTATTAATCTTTAAAATAAACCCGTGAAGCATCTACTATTAAGAATTTTTGCAACTATTCATGCATGAGAATCATCCAACCTGTGGAAGGACTCTGTATATGGCATTGCCACACTGCGTGACCACCAGATCTCTGTCAAATATTATGTGGAAAGGGAAGGCTTTGCAGAAAGTATAGGGACTGATGCGAGATTCTTGGGTACCATTTTCTTCAAATCTATCAAGGTCTTCATAGTAGTCCTCTTCTTTAGACTCTTTCTCTTCAATCAAAAATTGAATGTGGTCACATTCCTCATTTCTCTGTTGAATAACCTAGAAAATGAAGGAGAAAAAATGAAAAACTGGAAACTGCTACTCATTAATAATTGGAATGCTATTTTAAAGACAAGAACACATTTACTGCAAAAAAGATTAATTCAAGAAAGATATTTGCATCTTGGAAAGTACTGCTT
>JBCJKH010065471.1:0-32225 GCA_039877255.1 Loriculus beryllinus | reverse complement strand
CAAACTTCTTTCATGTTCCCACACTCTCACCAGCCACCAGTAAGTTTATTGAAGAACTTCTAGATGAAATCGGAGGAAGTTGTCAAATCCATGTCACTTACCCACATGCCACATACTGGTTATTTTTTGAAACAGCAATGCACTTCCCTTCCAAAGAGCCTTCATCTTCAAATTTGTGTAGACACTTTCTGCTTCTCACATCCCAGATGAAAACTTCACCTTCCTCTGGTTGCAGAACAAAGTAGGTCACAGAAACCATATACAGAGAACACATTTGTTGTCTACTTTGTTATAATGAATTTCACTAGATGACAACTGTTATCTGATTTACAACTATCAAACACAGAGTGTTTAAAGAAATAAAACCAAACAACTAAAGGCATGCTAAAATAGTTAACTATTATTTAATGATTGATCATTTGGTTGTATTTTTAGGTCAAATACTGGCATACTCTCTTAACCATCTTTGTAAAACAATGACTTAGTATAAATTATGCAACTTAAATAGGATTATTATTAGTGATGTTAGAGAGAATACTTACTTGAATAGCTATATACTTTACTGCTGTCTGGAGTGAAAGCTGATGCGGTGCATCTTCCATTTACTTTCATAGTGCTAATCAGTTCCTTTGTCTACAGGATGAATAACAACGGTAACAATGATTCTATCAAAAATCTGTAGTAAGGCTGCTGCCATACTCCTGTCCCACAAAAATACTGAGTTAGCTACACTGACATTAAAAGAACAACATCAACATTTTCAGTGCCTAAAGACCACGCTCAATTTGCTATTGCTCCATTACAGAACTGAGCATCCTTTTTAAGAAGTATTTTTCTCAGTAAAAGTTTAAAACAAAATCAGCTATCATCATACGGCATTTTCAGATTGAACTGCAGAAATTCTGTATGCATCATGAATCACAGTAGATGGTGTGATTCACGAACACAGTACACCAGCATGCACTAGTCTGCTCCCAAAAAAGCAGTCTTATATTTCTCCCACCCTCAGTTGCCTGTTTCCAGGCTGACACCATTCCTTTTGCCGGCCCAGTGTTCGTGCAAGCAGCTGACATACAACTGTTCCCAGTGATAGCTTAAAAACCTGTCAAAATCTGGCCTTAGCTCCATACCTTAGTTTTTACCAAGAGCTAAACTGCTTTTAAGATTAAACATAACTCATCAGATTCAAGAGGGGAAAGATACCAAGGAACTGAAGCTACATGAATCATGAAGAGAAACTACCTTCATTGACAGCAAGTGAAGGTAACCTGAAGTTCCAGTTACAAGCATAAATGATCCATCTGGAGAGAGCTCGAAGCTTTTGAGGAATCTTTCCTCCACACCTTTAAAAAAGAGATGGAGAACTTTAAATGGACATAATTAATTTTTCTCCTCAACATTCAAAGGTACAATGCATATGAATAAGACTGCTTCAGCTTTTCATTTCTGCAGTACACTGTCACAGTAAAGCTACAACTCAACCTTGTTTATGTGCAACAATTGGCTTTTAATATCCCAGATTAAAGCTATTGGTACACGAGTAGAGATCCCGGAAGACAAGTTGAAAATACAACCTCCAACAATTCACTGCATTTCCTTTTAAAGCCAATTCATACCCATCTCTATTTGAGACAGCTTCAACTATGCCCAGACTCTTACAACACTATGAAACATACCTCTTACTTTCTGTATAGGAATGATATTTCCACTCATCATGTCATACACAAAGAACATCCTGTGGTGAGTACCAGTGGCTATAACATGTTCTCCATCAACACTGAAGCAAGCCTTATAAATTGGAAAACTCTCTAAGTAGATGCTCTGTATTTTTGGATTCTTTATACCATCAACCTTCAAAAACAAACAGATCATATTAAGGAACATACAAAATACTTCTGCATAGAAAATGATTATCAACTAGCCAGTACAAGAGACTTCAAACAGTAAGAGATACACCAGTTTGAAGCATTAATCTCTTCTTCTCTTCTCAACCTACAAATAATCTGGCTTTACCTCTTCACCTTGTATATCAGGCACTCCCAGCCTTCTTGGATGTATTTCTTGCACAGGCTTTGGTCAAATAACCACTTCTATTGTGCTTCTCTAATGGAAATATTTATGTTGCATTGTTCTTTCCTGCAGCCCCTTTGGCTATTTCAGGTATACTTATAAAAAAAGTTCCGTATTAGAGACCATCTACATCCTATAGATTGAAATTCTTCACCTGAAAGAGCGACACGGATCGATCATGTCCAGCAGTCATGACTACTTGAGCAGATGGATGAAACTGCACAGTTGCCAGTCTTCCATTAGCAAAACGTTCCTGATTAGCAGGCAAGCAGATCCCCATCTGAAACACAGAGCAAGCAGTTGAAACAAACCCCATGCTACTGACATTTTTGCTTATGCTGGTGAATGGCAAATCTAATCGTCCTTTATTCTGCAAGAGCAAGATCTCAAACCCTGAACTTTTTGACAGCACAAAGTAAGAACAACACAGAAAAAGTTACTTCAATGCAGCAGTGTAGACATAAGATGAACTAGCCAGCCACTCTATTGACTTTGAAATTAACAGTCTGTAAAACTAGTTGCATTCAGCCTTGTCTGAAATAGCTGTAGGAGAGAGCCATACTTAAGAAGCACTCATTTAAAGCTGTCGTTTCTCAAAGGCCATTTCTGAAGCCTCACAGCTGTGGGACAATGATATCCCTCCTATACAGAAATTAAAATCCTACTAAATGCTACTTTAGAGTACATAAAATGATTCTCATGTCAAACACCACATCTCAATTTGTTTCACACTTTCATGATATGAACTCTTCAATTGGTCAAATTATTCACCGTCTAGGGTTTCCAGTTACAGAAACAAAGAAGAAATGCACACAATGACAAATTCTAGCGCTCACATATCAACAAAGAAGCCAAAGTGTGCACACGTGTCAAGCTGACGTGGAAAGATGAGGCTTGCCTTTACCTTCAAAATACCTTTTGGCAGGGACTCTGAATTTGTCACAAAATTGCCAGTCCTGCGTAGTAGATCATCATCTTCATCACTCTCACCTAATAAAAACAAAGTGCATTGAACAGACTAAATCCAAAAACACTTCCACATTAAACCCTAGAAATTCCTTACAGAAACAAACTAAATCAAAGCACGCCAAACAAAGGAATAAAGCTCAATTATGCAGCATATTAGCACACTGCTGAAACTGAGAAAACATGAAAATAATTATTTAAGCTGAATTGGAAAACACAGCAACACTATTAGAGTAGCAATGGATTTATATTTACTATCACTTGCAGCCTTTTTGGATTTCTTCCTGTTTTCCAAGTCAGCCCAGGCAGGAACTCCTCCCATAGCTCGCTGAAACCTAGTAATAGAAGGGTGAGGGGGGAAGAGGGAAAAAAGAACTTTTTTGAGAAAGTAATTTCCTTCTGTGTGTTAAGTACTTACAAGATGTACAATTTGCAGGATCATTTGCATTTGCAATACTATGCAAGTCTGCTAAAATTTCACTCAGCTGTGTTTTGCTGACTTCCTAAATGTGAAACTAAAGCAAAACTGATACCAAGCATCTAAGCACTCTTCTTTGGAGTGATACATGCTAATACCATGATAACCCAAACACATTTACTTTCCTATTCCTATTTCAGCTCATTCTTACACACTATACCAAGGGAGCATCTTCAATCGCACTATTTACAATACAGTGTATCACTACAACAAACTTTGGTGTAACTCCCTAGAAGACTAATTAGTTTGTGCTTCTCTTCTAAAACAAGCATTAAACCAGTTAGTTTAGACAACATTAATGTATATTTTATTCACTATTCTCAGCATTAGTTTGGGATTACAAGCACTGCAGATACTGGAAGAAGCACTAGCTTTAATCAGGGCATATAAATAAATACAGCAGGTAAAGAAGACAGTGACTTTGAACAAGGCCAAATACAAGGTCTAGCACCTGGGTTCAGAGCAATCCCAAGCACAACTATAGGCTGGGCAGAGACTGGATTGAGAGCAGCCATCAGGACTTGGGGATGCTGGCTGACAAGAAGTTCAACATGAGCCAGCAGTGCACACCTGCAGACCAGAAAATCAACCACATGCTAGGCTACATCAAAATAGCATCAAACAAATCAAAACATCCCCAGCAGGCTGAGGGAGGGGATTCTCCTCCTCTACTCCACTCTCATGCGACCCCAAGTGCAGTCCTGCACCCAGCACCGGGGCCCCCAACACACCAGATGAGCTCATGAAGGTGCTGCGAGGGCTGGAGCAGCTCTGCTCTGGAAACAGGCTGAAATTGCTGGGCTTGTTGAGCCTGGAGAAGCAAAGGCTCTGGGGAGACCTTGTAACACTCTCCCAACACCTAAACGGGCCTACAAAAAACGTGGAGAGGGGCTTTTTACAACCGCCTGCAGTGACAGGTCCTTTCCAACCCAAACCATTCCAGGATTCTATGAATGTCTAATAAACTTATTTCATATTAATAAAATTAAATAAAACTCACTGTTCTTCAAGCCTTCTTTTTAGCTTTTTCTTAGTAAGTGTCTTCTCAGCATCACTTTTCATGAAGTCTTTCCTATACCTATGGGTCATATCAACACTAGAGGGAAAAACCACGTAAGAATATGAAGATTACTCAAACTGAAACTGCTCTCTGTTACTCCTAAATATGACATATAGTTCTTGCCTCCAAATTTGAACTTACTTTTCCTCTGCTTCATCATCTTCATCCACCCAGGCTGGCTTTTTTGTCAGTAAATTACCTTTTGCTTCATTTTCTACTTCTGAATCACTGGAGTCCTTCTGGAGGGTTTCCCTCTCTGGAGCATTAAGCTGAAAACGACCAAAGGAGCCATTTTAACCCAGCTACAGGGAGATACAGAGAAGGAAGATACCGGGCCAAAGAGACAGAGGAAGCTCCACACCACGCTGGGTCCGGGCCTCAGGTGAAGCCCAGGGGAAGATCTGCCCGCAGGGCCCCGAGCCCTACCCTCTGAGGGCCAGCCAGGCACTGCAGCAAGTCATCCTCCTCCACGTTGAGACTGTCACCGAACACCAGCTCCTCCAGCTCCCGCTCGGCACCTGACGCGCAGGAGAGCTCCTTCAGGTGCCGAGCGCGGCGAGCCGCCTCCTCGGCCGCTTGCCTGGCCGCAGCCCGCTCAACTGCTGCTGCTGCAGCCGCAGCGGCCGCCGCTCCGCTATGGCTCCTCCGCGCCACCGTTTTCTTTGTTTTCGCCGTTTTCTCCATTTTCGCCGTTATTTTCCTGCTATTTTTCTTCCTCCCGCCCGCGGCCACGGCCGGGCCCGAACGACGCGGACCTGCCCCACGCCGCATCCCCGCTCACCGGAACCCGTGTTCGCGAGTCACGTGACACTCTCATTATATATACCCTCCCTAGCCCCGCCCCCGGGGTGTGATAGGCTCGTACCGCTGCCCCTCCTCAGCCCACGTGCTTCCGGACGCTGGCGTCTTCCATGAGGCACGGTCACGTGATCTCTTTTTTTCTTTGCCTTTCTTTCCCCACCCTCCCACTCCGCTTGCCGCGTGACACCACCCCTGCCCGGGCCGTTCCATTGCTCGCCCGGGGAGGGTTCCTCCTTCCCGTGTGACAGCAACCGCCGCTCACCGGCCGCTTGGCGGCAACCCTGAGCTTTCCGCCATTCATCCCAAGACAAAACGAGCCTCGGAGGAGCTGCTTTTACCCCTTCACCTTCTACCTCTGAGCCGAGCTCCCCCCCCCTCGTTTCCGAATGGTTTCCCCCAGAGGGCTGTACGGAGGGCGACGAAGCCCCAAACAGGCTGGAGGCCAATGGTTGCGCGTCGTGGGCCGGGCGCCGCGCCTGCGCAGAGCAGCCATGCTAATGTTGTTGATGTTCCGGCGCAGGGAGTTGTGGTTGTTCCTCCGGCGCGCTGACAGGCTGAACTTTGCGGGCCGCCTCCTGCCCCGCCGGGCCCGGCCCCTCGCAGGGGGAGGCGGCAGGCGGAGGGGGCCGAGCCGAGGGGAGGGGGCAGAGGCAGCGGGCGTCTCCTGCCCATGAGGGCCTGATGGAAAACACAAAGGACCTGGTGAGTACCACAGCCCGGGGGGGGGGGAGCGCTGTGGGGGCGAGCGGCTCTTGTGCCGCCTGAAGACAGCGGTGCAGGGCAGCCTGAGGGGGGCTCGGCCGCAGTGCTTGTGTGTGAGGGGAGCAGCTCCAGCACCCCCGGTTTTGGAAGGGGGGGGACGCAGCGCGGCTCCGTGAGGGAGCGCGGCCGCGGAAAGTTGCTTGTGGGCAGCCCCGCGGAGCCGAGCCGCGCTGCGGAGAGCAGCGCGGAGCTCCGCCGTGCGGTGCGGTGCGGTGCCCCCGGGGTGGAGGGGTGAAGCCGGTCTGTCACTCGCGGAGGGGCCGCGGGCACGTGGGGGCGGGCAGCGGCGCCGTCCCCTTTGTTGTGCGGGCGGAGCGCTGCCCCGGCCCCTCGGGCCGAGCTGGGGTTTTCTCCTCCCTCTTCTCCTGCTTCCTGCCGGCTCTCGGGATCGACAGGGAAAAGTTTCAGGCAGTCTCGTCCTGAGCGGTTCAGGCGCGCTCGGACGCGGTTCTCGCAGTGATCCGCCGAGGTGCTGGCTTCTCTGTAACTTCCTTCTGTAGGTAAAGCCTTTAAGGTTTAGTTTTCCAATGGTGGTCATTTAAAATGCTGTAGAGTATCCTTGACTATTAGCACCTCAGAAGTTTAGGGTTGTTTGCATCCAGTTCCCTCCTCTATGTAATTTTAATGACTGTTAATATCGTGACTTTGTTCTCGGGGTGAGGAGCTGTAAACCCGTGAAACCAGTTTCACTTTCGGGCTGTTGCTGGGAATGTTTTAAAGTGTAGCAATTTCTGACCAGTGTGGCTTTAAAATAAAAAAGTCCTACTACAAAGCATATGCTGATTATGGTTAGAAACTACTGCGTGTGAAAAACTAATTCATTTGAAAATAATGATTTAAAATGTGGGTAGCAGCCCTTGTGATTGTTTTCTTCATGTCTAGAAGCAGTTAAAGCTGCGGGGCAGTCTTCTGTATATAAAACGAAAATTACTTTGCAGGTTTGAGAACCTGTATTTGCTCGTTTGTTTCATTTGTTTATAACAGTCTGGTTTTGCTGGGAGGGAGGGCAATAAAAAGGCTGAGTCCAATCAGGGACATCAGATGGGCACTAAACCAATATATTGCTTTAAGAAGGCCATCAGCTTGGTAGGTTAGCAGTTGCTGCTTATTGTTTCTGCCTAGGGATCATATTGAGGAAATGTAGAATGTGACCTATAGGGAAGCATAGCGGAGATGTGTGCTCTCCTAAGTGGTAGTTATTGTTTATGCCACAACAATAGTTGAGGTGGTGGTGTTGAGAGCATGTAGGCTTGTGCACAGGACAGCAGACTGAAGTTAAGAATTCTCTTCATTGTTGTTCCCTAAAGAACTAGATGACAATGTATACAAAAGTTCCCTCTCCTTGGCTTTCGTTTTTCTTACCTTCTAAAATTTGATTCGATTTTGCAAGGCTTTTGATACCTTCTGCAAAGTACTACTGCATACCTTCATTTCTCAGGTAAGTTTCACTGGGCATGTGTAATGTTTTGCTGAATCTGGCTCTGAGCACATGAATGAATTCTGGTGTTGAAGACTTTAGTTTTGGGTTGGTGGTGTTTTTTGGGTTTTTTGTTGGGGTTTTTTTTGCATTTAATTAGTTTGCTTTCTTTTGTTTTTATTGGAAACACAGTGTTTAAAACAAAGTATTTGCCTCTTCCAGATACTCTTGCAAAAGCTTTGTAGAAGCATAATGGAGTTTGTAAAAGATTTTCAGTTTTCTCAAAGCTCAGCTATTTCACATATTAATTATCATTCCCCCTCCAAAATCGCCTGCTAATTTGATATATTTTTTTATGAAAGAGTCTCCCCTCTTGTGTGAAACCCTCTGGGGAAGAGGCTATGGACAAAACCATTGGCAAACAGCAGAAACTGGCTTCAGACAAAATGCTGTCATACATAGCAAATGAAGAGACAGGAAAAAACATTTCTGTAATTTTCCAGCAGAGATTTTACTTATAATAAGAGTGGAAGGCACATTTCCAGATAGAGGTGAGTTGCTTGTATAAAAAAAAGTAAGTTTGGTTGGTTCTGATTTCCAGGAATCCCAAGATGTTTAGCTTTGGGGTTTTTTTGTTTGTTTGTATTTAATGAAAGCTGAAAGTATGTTTTCTTTAAATTGGTACCATGTTTGAATTTTCATTTTTTGTCACGCTACAAGGCACCATTAGTTTTCAGTTCCACAGGGGGAAAGCTAGGATTACTACAGTAAATTATTTTGGCCAGTTTATATTCAGAAGAGTTGTAATAAATTAGTTCTCTCATCTTGTTTCCTTAATGCTGACATCCAGAGCTAAAAGTAAGCTTGTAGCATTAAACATTCATGAACATTGGAAAACAAAAGCTGTGCATCAGATTTAATACCAACGTGGAAATCCACAATGGGAAATGCACTATCTGTGAAGGATATCTGATTAAAGTAAATCTGTCATATCATAGACCCTTGGCTTGAAGGTTGTGGTGACCTCATTGTTGACCTTGGCCTCAGATACCATCTGTCCATACTTCTGTCATGTTTCTGGGGGTTAGGGCTGAATATAGAAAGTGATGCCTATCTGTATAGGTGCTGGTAGGCCTTTGTTAAGCTACAGCTCATGTACTCAAGCTCTAAATTCTGTATTTGTGAATTCAAGCACTGAATGAACTCAGTAGTAACAGCAACAATGGGTTTAAGTGATTTAAAACCTTTCTGTGGTTGTTGTGGATCATCTTGCTTTGGCCAGGATGCACTTACTTGAGGGCAGGAAATTTGCTTATTTAATAATTTTTTTTTCGTATAGCAAGTTTTCACCTTGAAAACACTTTCTCTTAAGTTTTGCAATACTTGAGCATAGTCTTCATCAAGACATTAAAACAATTTTCTGAGTAAGTATTTTGTGTAGCTGACACTAAATAGTGTTTTGGCTGTGCATTGTTCACCCTTTGTGACCCTTTTTTTTTGTGTTGAAAGAGCAGTAGAGAATGTATGATACAGTGTGCTGAGTAAATTCAGTTGTATCTATATAAGACTGTGTGTTAAGATGGTGAGAAACTAGTTATTTAGCCTTCCTGCTTTTAGAGAAACCGGTTTCCTTAAGTATATTCTTTTATCGTGCCATTTGCCTTGTGTAATGGTTAATTAAGGATCTATCTTAAAAATACATTGTTTCCAAGTATTCACAGGGAGGAGAGGAAGAACAGGAAAATGGGAATTTGGGCAGAATAAGAAAGCAGTTCATAAGAGTTCCTTTCCCCACCCATCCCTTCAATAAAGAAAAGTATGCAAGAAAACCCCCAAGCAAATAGTGATACAGGCTTATTTGCCAGTCCTGCTTACCCGGGAGCTCTTATTGCTCTTAAAAAATCTTCCCTGTTGAGGAACTGGTAATCTTACTAGGAAAATAAGTCTTAGCCAGTATGCCTGAAAGTTTGCCTTGTTCTTTTGTTTGTGCATTGCTTCTGCTTAACTTACTGGTAGATTCTGCTAGTGGGGGTTTAGCTGCCATTCTTTTGATACTAAGCAGCTACAAGGTTCTTTTTTCTATAGTAAGCCAGGTTCTCGCACAAACCCTGTTTTTTAGATAGGCAGGATGCTATTCCCTCACTGAGGGACACTAATGCGGTTCAGTTTTGAGGAAATGATTTTGAGTGTCATTCTTAATGCTAAATCCAGCTCCTGAGAGTAGGAGAAACTCTTTTGTTCTCTTGTATGCCTATATTGTGAAACATGGTTGTAATTGTTGGATTAAGTTACTGCTACTGTTAATTTCTGGTAGCTTTTCTGTGTGAAGGACTTCATTCTCACGGGCAATGTCTCAGAATTCAGTGGGAACATCTTGCAGGGTAATAAACTGTTCTTTCTGATGCCTCAGTTCTCAGAGGTCTTAAAGCTACCATGGTCAGACAGACAAGGCACTGCTAGTCAGCTAGTAAGGCACGCTGCTGCTCATCACTTGCAAGGCAGGGATTGCCAGCTGCTGCTGTTGCTGAAGCAGCTGCTTTATCTCTGTTATGGCTTGGTTTGAGGCATATATTGTCCTTCCTATTTTGACCTTTGAGTTCAGAGCCGTGTGCCAGCTTTTTTCCATTACAGATGTTGGAGGTCCTATTCTTTCGCAGATTCCATCGAAGTTCTGCAGGAAGTGTTATTGGAGATTCCACATGGTGTTCCCTTGTTTCTATAAATGCTGTGTTTCAACATGGGTTAAAAAGAACCTTGATTTTTATTATTTTTTTTTTTGTTATCAAAATAGACATGTTTTGATCTGCTCCAGCAAAATTCCAGTGTAGATATTTGCATGTCACCTTCCCTGACTTCCACCTACTTCTGTGCACAAAGTACTTAGTATTTTTTTGTTGTTTGAAAAAATATACCTTTTCCAAGTCTCACAAAACATATTTTGAGTAGTTTCCCCAGACTGAAATCCAGATAATAGCTATAAATTAAAAATGTCCTCCTTAAATGATCTGGCAAACAAGGTAATCTTCAGGCAAAGTTTGAACAAAAACGTTCTCTTGATTTTTAAAACAGTAAACCAAAGCTGCAGTATTGGCTCACTCATACCTTGAACCGAGACACTTTGGCCAAATATGAAGTAAAGGGAAAAGTGACATGAGACTTGTTTTGACTGTCATTAAACACAACAAACTTGATGATTGCTACTTAGGAATTTGTATGATGCTGAAGAATTATTATCTTAGTAGGGGGTCCAACTTTTCATATAGAAAATGTTTTCTTTCTCCTCTGGGGATATTTTGGCAAAGAGGGCTTGGCAGTAATTTTGAGGTTCTAAATATATGTGATGCAGAAAAAGAACACAAAAGAGCCAACTGCTTATGGTATCTCCAATTGTAACCGTGTACCGTGATTCCACTTGTTTACTGTAGCCCATCTTCCCTTCTGTGCCATTGGTCTCACCTCCAGCTTTCCATTTCTTGTTTCACCTTTTCTTGCCCTAGGAGCAGTACTAGCTAGAGAGTTTCTCAGCTGTAGTACTGGGAGTTAGAGGGACTGGGAATGGGCTTCACATCTGTTTCTTCTGAGCTGCTACAGCATTTCAGACCTCTGCAACAAAGTACTGGGCAAAGCAGAACTGCCATGTGAGTCCAGAGTTCTCCAATGGAAAAGGGGTGTCTCAGAACTGCCTGCACTAAAGGATTGAAGTATTCCTTTATGTGGATTGAGGCTCTAATCTCTAGGGAAATCAGGTCAGCTGATTTATGAAGGCTGAGTGAAGAAGAAAGGAGGTTGTCTGGATTCTGAAACCAGTAGTAGTCATAGAATCCTAGAATGGTTTGGGTTGGAAGGGACCTTAAAGGTCATCCAGTTCCAGTCCCCTGCCATGGGCAGGGACATCTTCCACTGGACCAGGTTACTCTAAACCCTGTCTAACCTGGCTTTGAACACTGCCAGGGATGGAGCAGCCACAGCTTCTCTGGGCACCCTGTGCCAGTGCCTCAGCAACCTCACAGGGAAGAATTTCTTCCTGATATCTAATCTAAGTCTCCCCTCTGTCCCCCTTGTTCTGTCACTACGTGCCCTTGTACAGGGCATCCTGATGTTCTGGTATGGTGAACAGTTCATGTAATAATTGCATTTTATTTCTTAGCAGAGATTGTGGTCAAGGAACGTTAAATACTGTGAGACATTAAGGAGTTTGTGAAATCGTGAGGATGATGACTAGTCTTCGTGTTCTGATCTGTAAATTACTGGCAGTGTTGGCAGAACACTGTATCCATGGCAGCGTTGTGCTCAACTTCTGCCTTAATTTACGCACACGTGCACAAACAAACAAATAACTGATCTTGTCTCCTGATGGCTCACAGCATCAGTAATAGGGCACAGGGATCACTCCTTGCTAGCGCAGGTCAGGACTAGGTTTTGTTCTGTTATCACTGTTTCCTTCTATGATTGTGATTGTTACCCTTGCTACTTCAGGCAGATGTCAGTTCCTTCAAGAGATTGTCAAGTTATGCCCTATGCTAAGTTTTGATGGGTTTTCTTATCTTTGACTCATTGCCGGAGGAACGTGCATAATTAACATTGCACTGACTTCTATTGTTTTGTTTCAGAGCTGCTTTAAGTGTGTTGAATCTGTTTACCTTATTGCATAACCTTTTGTGCTTACTGGGGTTTTTTCATTTCTTCTTTTAATTGAGTGCTAGGATTGGATCAGTGTGGAAACCAGGTTTTCTCTTTAAACTATAAGGAAATCCTTCCATAATAGGATTTAGTCAAATTGCAAAGGAGAATGGAGAATATTATAATAAAGGGATAGCACGGCAGGAAAAGGATCGGATGAGATCCAACAATAAAGTTGTTCAGGCGTATACTCTCTAGGAAGGGGATTTGGGGAATTACTGTGATGAAATCTTAAAGCTGTGAATCCAAGTGCAATTTAAGAAGTGAAAGTCCAACCAGCATTATTATTTTTCTGTCTACAATGGCTTTTAAATAAAATTAGCTCTTGGAAAAAGAAGTAGGAGCAAAGGCTTTCATAATATTTTTTTCTCTTTTCTTGGCTGTACTTCATTCTCCCGACATGTGTTTCTATTGTAGAGTTTTCTTTTGTCTTCTCTTTATCTGTTATTTCCTCTCAAACTTAGTAAATGCTATTGAGAAGAATGGAAATGCTTTGATTTTTTTTTTAGCTTAATGAAGGCAGCTTATGTAGCTTCAGCCTTGTTTCTATAGAGCTGTGCAAGATATTAATGAAGTGAAAATTTGCACTGTATTGAAATGCATGTATTGGATGTGCACCAGAAAAAAAATGTTTATACTTCAATGTCTTGATTTATATTTCAATGTCTTGTGATTTCCAGCAAAGACATTGTTTATACTTCAGTGTCTTTGCTGGAAGTTGCTTCACTCTTATGCATTCTTCCAAACTGTGTGGTTTTATTTGACCTTAGTTTTTTGGGTTTTAGGAAAACTCCATTATGTAACAAGATTTTGTATGACAGTGGCAAATTAGTCACCTTTCTATCTTTCAGCATTTATACAGACTCTATTGCCATAGTAACTGAGCTTTTCATAGTTGTTAATGTATTAATCCTCAGAACATCCCTGTGAGGTAGAGAGGTATTCCTGACTCGCACGTGAGACATCGAATCACAGGGAAGCCGGGTGATTTATGGATAGCCCCACAAGCCAAGAAGAGCAGAGATATACTCTCATTTCTGTTCTTGTGGCATAAGTGCCCTCTTGGTTGAACTGCCTTTTCTCTGCCCAGCTTTCTCAAATGAATGAATTTTAGTGAAATTGGCTGCAGCCATCTGGAATGGGCTCATTTGCATATAAAATCTGTGGGGCTGTCATTATTCAGCACATCAGGTTTAATGAACTCTGAAGATACCAAGGAAGGAAATGTATGGACTGCTACTGTGTATTCTCAGTGGATTGTGAGAGAGATTTTTCTTCCTTGGTATCACAATACCAAAAATTGGCTGGTTTTAAGACTGATGTCATATACCAATACTAATTTAATTGGCAATATATGGTTCATATCTCTGTGCTCATAGAGCAGTTTGTTATTACATCTGCTTTTAAAGGTTGACTGACCTTTGAAACTTTTTAAGCTTGACTTTTGGAAATATTTGCATTCAGAATCCTCTGTTATTCTTGGGATTCTTTTTTTTTTTGTTTGTTTGTTTTATTTTTAGACAGAACATACTTCACGTGCAGAAAGGAAAAGACGCGATTCATTCGGGATGTTTGACGGTTATGACAGTTGTAGCGAGGACACCAGCAGCAGCTCCAGTTCGGATGAGAGTGAAGAGGAGGTTGCTCCTTTGCCGTCCAGTCTCCCAATTATAAAGAACAATGGACAGGTCTATACTTATCCAGATGGCAAATCTGGCATGGGTAAGTAGGTGGTGCATGAATGCAAAGAGTCTGATATTGATGTTTTTAGCCTCTGCTGTAAGTTGTGAGGCTCCAATCGCAGATGGCCCTAATTGAAAAGGGATCAAAATATCTGTTTGTTTTCAGAGGGAAAATATAGTTTGTTTTGGGAGGGGGGAGTTGTTTGATTTTAGCTAAACTGAAATAAGATAGATTCTGAAACCTGCTATCAGGAAAGAAAGAGAATGGGAACATCCACCTTCCCTTCAACTGTACGTTTTGTATATATGCCCATGCATGTGTATGTTCTTATGTACATTGCTTTTGCTCTTTGAGCTTTGAGGAAAATGTGTGTTCTCTGTGCTTTGGCATATATTCTCTCTACCCTTTGTTACATATACAATATGTTAAAATATATTTCTTCCTATACTAGGAAGACTTCATTACTGCTGCTGTATAAAGTCTGTTAGTGTATACCTGTTCACTACCCACTGTGAATTATAAAAGGGATTATTTTATCATTGGTGAAAAAATATTTTAGCCAGAATCATTACTGATTAATAGAGCACTCTCTGAGTAGGATCTTGGTGTTGTCTCGTTGGCATAAGTTGGTCCACAAACTCTATTCGTCATGGAACAATTCAGTGGGTGATGTTGCCAACCTCTAAAGCATGTGATTACAGTTAGGAGAGATGGTGGGCTTGGGTACTTTAGGTATACATAATACATATAATGATAATAATATTATATAATTTATGATTCAGAAAAGAGATCTGGTTTCATTGTGGGTAGGAAGTGTTAAGTATTTAGAGGAAATCAAGATTGGCAGACCCAGATTCAAAGCAGACGTTTCAGAACCATGGAAACACAGAAATCTGCTTTAGCTGGGTCATTCAATTTTACCAGTGCAAAATTAACAGGGAGCAGAAAGGAGGCACTGTTTCACCAGTGGTTCGTAGTGTTTCACTGACATTTGTGCTGGTGTTCTTACTTTAAGTGGAGGTTTTGGTGTTAATTGTCATGTTCAAAGCCTCAGAAACTGTTCGGTGGTGCCACCTTCAGGACCTTCCTCGTATCGGTTTTGGTCTGATTTCTTTTTTTTTTCTTTTTTTTTTTTTTTTTTAACTGAGATCTTTATTACACTCTTAACATTTGGCTTCTTCTCTCCTGATCAGCTACGTGTGAGATGTGTGGAATGGTTGGTGTCCGTGACGCTTTTTACTCTAAAACGAAACGCTTCTGCAGTGTATCGTGCTCTAGAAGCTACTCATCCAACTCCAAGAAGGCCAGCATTCTGGCCAGGCTTCAGGTAGCGGTACAGACACCATTTTCTTTATATACTTATTATAGTCTATATTCATAAAATGTCTAAATCAGTAAAACTTTCCAGCTGTTTTAAGATAAGTTTCTTTACACATTAAAATTTTCATTTAAGTGATTTTGTAAGCCAGAACTGTATTAGTAACAAACAAATTGCTTTCATAAGCAGAGCAAATTACAGAGAATACTGACTGCTTATTTCATTTCTGCTGCAGTGGCCCTTCTGCAAGAAAAAGATGAGGAAAAATCTTCAGTCTGCAATATAGTGACCTGAAATTCCGTGCATGTCATACCCAAGATACTCTGTGGCTTTAGAGAGCATGAAGATTTACTTAGCATTGTTGTGATTTGGTTTTGAGGGTGCTCTCAACTATGTAGATTTGCAAAATGGGGTCTGGTCTGTTCACCTAAAATATTAATCAAGTAATCATGAAGGTGTATTTACAACATTGCAGAAAAGAGATAGAAATGTCAAAAAATACCATTATATCCAACCTCAAGTTTATTGCAACAAATGCCATAAGTATAAATTAGACGAAAAGTTCTTCCTTTTGACCTGCTTTATAAAATATATCTTTTTTTCAGGTAAACAACAATGAATCTATAGTGCTGTTCAAGTTGGAATACTAGTACAACAGGCATTTTTTTGACATTCTTTGCTACTGGTTTTTAAATTTACTAATTATTATATGTAATTTTGTGATACTTAGTCAAGTTCCATTCTATGTTGGTCTAATTTTAGTTAAATCTACCAGAGATATGCTACAGACTTATGGAAAGTTCCTGATGGGAATTTGAAAAGACTTTATTTACTTAGGTTTTTTTGTTTTAGGGTAAACCTCCAACAAAGAAGGCTAAAGTTCTACAGAAACAACCATTAGTGGCTAAATTAGCAGCATATGCTCAGTACCAAGCAACTTTACAAAACCAGGCAAAGACTAAAGCAGGTAATGGCATCTGAACAGAGCTGAAACAAATTCTTGGTAAGGCAAGACTCATTATTAGCTTCCTAAATAAAAACTTTCTCTTAGCAGCTGTCCCTGTGGAAGGTTTCAGCTGGGGTAACTACATCAATAGCAATAGCTTTACAGCAGCTCCTGTTACCTGTTTTAAACATGTAAGTATTTTTCAATATGTGCTATCCTTTTGTGTGTGTGCATGAGAGAGAGAGAGAGTTCCTGTTAGTTCTGTAATTAAGCTTTGCAAAATACTCATAACCAGATATGCTTCATGGCCTTGACTGTGAAACTTCTGAAGTGTGTTAGTGCGACTACTTTTGATTTTGACCTGTCCTTTAAAACCATGCTGAACACCATCACTTACTCTTATGATGCTGCATAATCAAAGCAACATAAAAGGCTTCTTAAACATGTATCAAGTTATTTATTCAAGGTGCAAAATCATCAAATGCACTATAGAGTAACAAAGCAATTCATGCTATGTTAGAAAAGGTTACAGAAGGCTTTCTAGACTGCATCAAGCTTGCTCCATTATGTTGCACTGATCTTTTGGTTGCGTGTTTGTATTTGAGATTTATTTTTTCCTTAGGTTAGTGAGAGTCTCCCTGTGAGTCATGCTGCCAGGTAGTGTAGAAATAGAGAAAAATAAAGGCTTTCTATAAATCTGAAATTAGAGGTTGGTTTTCTCTGATTTAGAGTTAGAAAATTCCAAACAAAGAGCTCTCAGTTATTACAGAGTGTAATTAGGGATGGGGAAAATATTTAGCAGCATCTGTCCTAAATGTGCTTATTAAATTCCAGTTATTAGATCTCTTTAAACATTGTCAGGACTTTCTGTTTCTTAAGAAAAGACATTCTGACATAGTGTTTTCTCACTTTTTATTTGGGAAGTTGAAGTGTTCATCTTCTTACAAAAAATTTATTTTGCTCAAAATGATCTGATGAAAACTGCAATCAAAACAAACATTTTGTTTCATGGAACTTTTCCATAAGGGAGAATAGACACACATTTTCTGTCCAGTTCTGGAATTCATGCTGAGCCCTGTCAAGCCGTAAATCAGTAGGAGTTGAGAGCTTGTGGCAGTTGGCTCTTTCTGAATAGCACCATTTATGCTCGGAGGCCTTCACCATTGCCCAGGACAGAGCCTTGCATTAGTAGAGCTTCATGAACTTGTATCAAATTCCATGTGCTGAAGTAAGCACGTTTGTGCTTTGCTTCCACTGTTAGTACATGCTGTAATAACTGATTTCATAAGTATCAAAAGATATTGTTTGATAATGTGGGCTGTGCCATTACAACAAATTCTTCATGATGTATGGCATCCTTAATTAGATACAGCTACAGTAGTTAGGTCACTTATAATATGGACCATTATAGCATTATTTACAAGGAGTTCATCTTTCTTTCTTACTGCTTTCACTAAGTCAAATGGTACACCAATAATGACAGTAGATACAGTACTAATGTTCACATTTTTATCTTGAAAATTTTCACAAGCTACATGGCAACAGTGCCATTAGGCCTCAGTGTTGTTCCTTTTCTGTCCCTGTTTTCCTTTTTCACACAAGTAAAAGGCAACTCCTGCAGACTCCTTAGGAGATTTCTTCTTTGGTGGGCATTAGTTAGTATTTAAGGTGTTAATTGCATTTAGTTTTAGTGAAATTATTTCTTTGAAAAAGATACTATTTAAACCAGTTGAAATCTGAAAAGACATTAGTAATCTCTTGTTAAATCCTTCTCTCTCCCCCGTTCTCCATTAATAATTAAAAGAAACAATATTCTTTTTGTCTGCCTGGAAAGATTATTCCTGTTTTCTGTGTACTGTATCGCTTTGATTCATAAAAACTTGCACTGATGTTTGTTAGTTTTATGGATTCCGTGCACATCTTGTGTGTGCCCATGACAATGAACATAGAAATTTACTCTGTCCAAAACAAAAGTTTTGAGGTGACAGGAAAATCACAACATACACTTAAATTTGTAGTTAAATAAAATATATATCTAGTTATACTGAGTGTATCTATGTGGGTATTTGGTAGGGAATATTGGATCAATAGTAAAGAAAAATTAGGGGAATTATGAGATGTGGGATTTGGCTTATTGATATATTTATTTTTAATGATCTGGCATACCAGTATTTTAGGTCTAATGTAATTTTCCCAGATCAGTTCTTTTCTTGCCTGGAGAATTATTTCCTCTTCAATTTAAAACAGTTACATTTTGGAATTAACACATTTGAATCTTGAAGTTCTGTCTCTTTCTTTGTATGAGAGAATTTCAAAGTCTTTTGATGTGTTTAATATGGTTTTTTGCACTTCCCTGTTAACATCATCCCAGACTCGGTGCTTTGTACATTGTTGAAATTCACTAGCAGTAGTACAATTATGCTCCTTTATAGTTTGGTAAACTGAAGTAGAGAAGCTGCTTTGGTTTATGTCATATAGGAAGCCTGTGACAAATCCAGAACTACAATTTGTGCACCTTCTACCTTTTATTTTCTTTAATTGTGTTGAATTGCCTTCATCAGACACACAACAGTAGCTGATACAAGGAGGAAAACTCCTTAGTTTCATGTTTTTAATACGGTGTTATAGCTTAATCACATGCACTCTGCTCATTGCTAACCTCCATTCCAATTTCACTTTCTTCCAAACAGTTTCTACTTTTTTCTATATTTGCTTTGAATAGCTCAAACCCTTAGAACAAAAGCAAATGCAGTGCTTTGAGTCATTTTCAGTACTACTTAATGTACAACTTTATGCACAATAAATAGTCATTATTCTTTTTCTCTCTGTTGTTAGTGAGATGCATGTTTCGTGAACTTAAGAATTTTTCAGTCTTTCTTCCAGTTGAATGTTATTCTGAGCTGAAATACTTCCGTTCTCCTGGTTTCTTTGTTATAAAAATAAATATATAAAGGAATGTTTTGCTCGGAGGGAGCTGTTCCAGGGTTTTACACTAGGTGGCAGTGCTTGGCTTTGAACTTTTCCTGTTACACGTTTTGCGCGTTGTCTTTTCCGGCGTTGCCCTTTGTTGGGGTTCTGTTCCCACACAAGGTTAGACGTAGTATCCTTGCACTTAAGGAATTGTAGTATTGCTTTACCATTAAAATCCTAATTCAAGTTTTCAAGTCTGAAATCGTGGCAATGTCGGTGTCATCTAAAACCTTCAGAAGCCAATTATTTAGCCACCGAGGTATTTGCTCAGCTGGGCACAAGGAGATAAGTAGCCTTTAGGCGCTCCTGTCAAACAGGACCTTCCTGATTACAACTTACCTTGCAGAGAAGGCAGCTGCCACTCACAGATAAACCCTCCCAGTTCATCTCCCGGAGCAGGAAGTGATGAACCAGATTTTCCTTGTTTGGGAGTGACATGAAGTGGATCTCTTCGTCATGAGTCTGAAAGGTAAATTTGTTCTTACCTGTAAATTATGGTTCTGCTAGTTCGCACTATGCCAATCCAGACTTCAGAGTTGCCCTTGCAGCCAGAACTTACACAGTGCTTTTTGAGGTGTTTTTATAGCACTGTGCAAACATTCATTGATTAATTTGATGAAGACAGAGAAGACATGAAGGAAGATGGCTGTTATAGCCTGGTTGATCCAGTCTTCCTCCCTTAATATTCACAATAAGTGAAAAAGACAAAGGTGGAGCAGTATATTAAATGTACTGTAAGCCACCAGCTCAGGACAGCAGTGTAATCTGGCATTTCAGTAGTGATGCTACACAGGATGACTTCCTTATCCTAAAGGGTGGGCCATATGGATTGGTGTAGGAGAACTAGCAGAACCAAGATTTTCACAGACAAGGACAAATTTAACTTTCTGCTATTTCCCTCTATACCAATCCACATTCTAGAAATAAAAATCTGTGCTGTTTCCATTACTAATTGATGTGAGAAGTGTTTCCATATACTTTTATCTCCAAATCAGCTGAATAGACAAGCAGGCAGTAAAATATATTTTGGTTGACTTCAGCTGGATTATGAAATTATTCAGTACTATTTTTGATTGTTTGCCCCCATTTCTATGTCTATACAAGGCAACAAGATTTACTAAAACACGCAGTTTGAAAAGTTTATTTCCCCAGTTCAGAAATCGACACACGTCAATTTAGAGCTGATAGTGAACATGTGGTAGGACTTGATTAAGAAGCTGTATCTGCAGATTTTGCATGTGAAAATAAGCCATCATCTTTGGAGTTGTTATTTTCCTCTCTGCAGTCTAGTCTGGTGTAGATGGGACATAACAGAACATGAAGAGACCAGGCTTCAAGAATCAGAAACTGGCATACTTGTAATAACTTATTTTTCCTCTAATAGTTAAAACTATTTTTGGTTTTGCATGCCTAGCCTCAAATATTTCTACTAGTGCAGGGTATCCCTTTTTAAGCTAAGTTTGGTTTTTAGTGCGCTACTTGGCCGTTGCTGAGTACCCGCAAAATTCCAGTCATTCGGGATTAATCCAAGTTTCACTTGGAGCTCTCAGCCAAAACTTTATGAAGTTGGAGGCTGTTCCCACTGAGCAGTAGGTTCTCTGTGGTTGCAAAAAGCTTTGTAAATAAGACACAGCCTTGAAACGCTGTCTGCCCACTATGGTGCAGAACCAGAGGATCCCTTCAGTTGTCCCTGTGATACCTGAATATTCTCTGAACTGATAAAACTGTATTTTCTCAGAACACCTTAGAATATGTGTGCTGCCTGTTCTGAAATACCCCAAATCTGAATATTTCCCTTCTTGGTGGTCTTAAGTTTAATCTAGGCTGCATCATTTTCTGTTTTGTTACCAATCTAACTTCGGTTGAGTTACTTGTAAGGTTCTTCAGCACTGTGTATTTCTGATATTCTACAGTACCATCCTTGACTATCTTTTCATTATGCTCAGTTCACCAAGACTATCTTTTTTGAGGTAGCAAACTAATTGCAGCTTATCTCCAGTTTCCATAAATCCTTGATAGTTTATCAGGCATATATTCCTTTCTGTTATTAACTTGTTAGTCTGAGCATTGAGGATAGTGTGTGAGAAATCTAGCTGAGCATTTCCTTTTGACATTCGTCAAAAAGGTGCCACTCATGAGTCCCTTCTGATCTTTTGCTTACTTGATCGAGCGATCACTTGCCCCTTCCTCTGAAAGGCTGTTAACCAGTGAGTGATGAGTCCCACCATAATAAATCGTTGGGATAGAGTCAAAACATAACTTTTAGGCTTTTTTTCTCGGGAACATTTCTGCTTTATGGAATTTAAAGATTTTGATGTCTGTGGTACAGGTATCAATTTATAAGGTACCATAATTTTGTTGCAAGTAGAATTGCAGAGGAATTACACCATTCTCGTTAAAAGAAGTATCTTGCTCCTAGTTGAAACAGTAAAGCTGACCTGTGAGTATATGGAATATGTATTTGTGCTTTACAGATTTCTAGACTTGGAATCCTATAGTTTTTCCAGGAAATACACAGTAATAATTGTCTACAATTACAATACTACACATAAGCTTCATATCAAAACCAAACCAGTTTTTCATAGAAAGAGTGTTTTCTAAGCATAAGCTTATGTTTTATCATGTATTTTTATTGTCTTGTCTTAAGTCCTTGAAAAACACTGATATAACAACAAATTAATTCTTTTAATGTGGTGAACTGGTGTCTTTCCCTCTCCCTACCTTAAATGATAGGCACCTATGGGAACATGCTGGGGTGATATCTCAGAAGGAGTGCGGGTGGAAGTTCCAAACACCGACTGCAGCCTACCTACCAAAGTCTTCTGGATAGCTGGAATTGTAAAATTGGCAGGTATATTTATTTTAGTTAAAATTATTAAAATGATCCAAATAACTGTGTGAAGGGAGCTAATGATTGAGTCAGTGGTCACCTAGTTAGTATAATGTTAGTACAATGACAACTGGTTAGGTTATCAGAGCTGCATCAGTAGGCTATATGTTTTAGCACGGTTGCTGTGTTATATACTGTTTTACAGGGGCTTCAGTGATGGTTGAGAATGCTTGGGCTTTTTTTTGTATTTTAGGTTGGTTTTGTATTGCCTCAGTGCAATAAAAGTAGCGCTGAGTGAGAAGTAGGTTGTGTAATGGCAAGTAACTGTTCTTGGTTAGAAGTTAAAAATTCAATATCACATAGCTAAGGTGTGAAAAAACAGACACTGTAGGTAATAAATTAATTTTGTTGTCCTACACATAACTTCTAAAGGGTTATAAAATTTGTAAGTAAAATTTGACTTACATGATGGCACATGCACACTTACTGAAACTATCTATTCCCTGCATCAATAGCATGCAGATAAGTGCCGTAAGAATAACGTTTTATAAAAAGTCATAGCTTAGGAAATCTCATGTAATATACATTAAGATTGGCAAAGAAATGCTAATATGTATTTTATAATCTTGTTCAATTTTTATCTGCTTTACATGGGATTGCTTTCTTTCAGGCTACAATGCACTGCTAAGATATGAAGGCTTTGAAAATGATTCAAGTCTTGACTTCTGGTGCAACGTTTGTGGTTCTGACATCCACCCAGTTGGTTGGTGTGCAACCAGTGGGAAGCCCCTAGTCCCTCCTCGAAGTATGTAAATAGTAGCCTTACCCATTGATATGAAAGTTGCTTTATTAAATTAGATTTGCTCATGATCCAGATACCAAAGGGTTTTCTTACCATAGCAACTCTATCAACAGTTACGAGTAAATCATTTTATTTTGTGGAAAAATAAGGACTTGACTGATGCTGAAAGTGTTTCTTGGAGTAGCCCATCTGATGTGACTTAAAGCCTTTAAGATGCAGGTGGAAGCAGTTAGCTGATCAGTGATGTGAACATGCACTGATTTTATTTATATTTAGTCATTACATTCTTTGCCCTGATGTACCCATAAACTTAATCTTGGGTAGCATTCATTCTCTAAAGAGGTTTTTGTCATTATTGTCATCCAGGCTTTTTAATAGTCATCTGGGATTTCTTCTTTACATATTCCAGACTCTAATATTGTCTCTAACGGACACAATTAAAAATCAGTGGCTTATTTTTTCCCCTTCATTTGCAACAGCCATCCAACACAAATACACAAACTGGAAAGCTTTTCTAGTGAAACGACTTACTGGTGCCAAAACACTTCCTCCTGACTTTTCTCAGAAGGTAAGGCTGATGCAATATCAATGATGTAATGTAACCAAAATTGCAGCACAATGTCAAGAACTGAAGTATCTTTCAATGGCACATTAGCTCCTTTTGATACAGTAGTTTCTTCCCTTAAATACAGTTTTCCTTGTAATCTCTGTTCTCCATTTATGTCCGCACTCATCAGTATGTGTTTGGAAAACTGTTTCCTCTGGCAGAAAGTAATTTTCTTTTAAAATTTGTTAGTCTGTTTTATTTTTAAAATACCCCAATTTAAAAATAAATGAATAAACCCCAAACCAAAAGTGCCAGTCAGCTACCCTGTGATACATAAACCCAGTTAAAACTAATTTTTCTAATTCAAGAATGGTTTTTGTCATGTACTATTTCAAGAAACTGAACAGAATGCATTAATATAGCACGTACCTAGATGCAATAAAGGACATGCTTTAAATGTTAATACATTTCATCTGCTCTGGACTAGATTTTTTTGCTGTCTGTAAGTTATATCTCTTCAGTGTGGCAGCTGCCTGTATATAGTGTATTGTAAATTTACTTACTAATATGATGAGATATTACATAGCTTTCAGTGGGAATATTGTTGTCTTACACTGCATCTAGTATTAAAGAATGAAGAACAAGGAGCACATTTCTGCAGTTGTTTATTTCTAGTTAAAAATTGGCTATGTTGGAAGCCAAATTAGATTGGCAAGATCTCAACACTTGGACTTAACAATGGAAGTGGCAAGTGACAAATACTTACTTTTAAACAGAATGTGTGTTCTCAAGGCATATTAACATATATTTCCATGCTTTTTCTTTGATATATTATCAGGAAATATGTTTGTGAGTGACCAGTTTTAATTATGTTGAAAGTCTGTTTTCCATGCTGTTTATAATAAAATATTTTAATTCTATTTTTAAAGTAAAGGTATTTTGCATGGATGAAAAAATAGAAAAACAATCCTGGGAACTTGTTAAAATAATTTTTCAATGTAATTTTATCCATTGTTCACAACTGAATTTATTCAGTTCATAATTGAATTCATTACATCACTGGAAGATTCCTGTAACCTGTGTGAGAACTGCTATTAGAGGCTGTACTTGATACAATTAGAGCATTGTAGGATCTATGCTACACTTTTCTGAAACACTTCATTCTTCCCCGTGAGCAATGAAATACAAGAGAAGTCATTTGTGTCATTTTTGCAGGTTGCTTAGCAAGTACTTGAATTAAATGAGAAGCGCATTGTTACCAGCTTTACTAGCAGAGGACACATGGCTAAAGAAAACCACAGTATATTCTTACTGAATGGCTTTTTTTCCCTATTACTTTAAGGTGTCTGAGAGTATGCAGTATCCCTTCAAAACTTCCATGAGGGTAGAAGTTGTTGACAAAACACACCTTTGTCGAACAAGGGTAGCAGTTGTAGAATGTGTCATTGGGGGACGATTAAGATTGGTGAATGAAGAAAGTGATGACAAAACTGATGACTTCTGGTGCCATATGTACAGTCCACTCATTCATCACATTGGTTGGTCTCGAAGTATAGGACACAGATTTAAAAGATCTGGTAAGCTTGTTATGGTTTAGAGGTGTCTTTGTGGGCAATATTGGCTTGGGGAAGTCTGACTTAAGCAGTTCCATCATTTTACATAATTAATAAAAACTAGCTTGAATAATGATCTTTAAAAATTTATAGTGTGGTCCAGGGGGTTTAACAATTATATTACATTTGGGAGTTTAAATTACAAGTATAAATGGTATATTTTGTAGCACTGGGAAAAAAAAAAAGAAAAAAAAACCAAATTAATTTTAGGTTGATTTGTGGTATGTGAATGGGATGCAGCAATAAACAGGGGTTAACAAACTGTCTAACCAGGAAAACCTTAGCTGCATTATTCAAATATGGTAAACCTCATGATGATACCTGGAATTAGAGTCATGCTCCACGAACTCCTCATTTGTTCACATCTGTCTCTTGTACAATGCAACATGGATAAAGTCTTTTTTAATATTTCTCTCCTCCATTGAGCTTGTGTCTCTTGTCAGAAACAGAATTCCTGTAACACATGCACAAGGCATCCCTCAAGGAAAGCCTTCAGTTTTCCAAGCACTTAAACTTTGACTGAAATCATTTAGAAATAAGAGTGGTTAAAGAAATCCAGAGCAGTGCTGCTTCCCACAAGTGGTGTCTCTAGCAGAGTTCCAGGGGTTGCCCTTGGAAAGTAGTATTAAACAGTTGGCTAAACTCAGCTATATATAAAACTGTATACTTTTCTGTCATAACATAGTGCAAAGTAGTTACCAGTTTCTTGCAAAAGCTACTGTGTGCATTTGTTCTGTGACATAATCAAGTGGTCTTGTAAATATTGGATATTGGGGCTTTTCTATAAATGTGATGGTGTTGTAGAAGTATTTCAAGAAGTCAATAAAGAAAAGCTGGATTATGGCCTCCAAAATTTTGTGGTAGTTCCATTATAAACTGGGTGCGTTTCGTGCCAATGATTGCACTGTATAAGTTAACATATTCAGAAAAACATACTGTCTGCTATTAGCAAAACTTCTGCATAACATTTACTATTATTCCTTGTAGATATTACAAAGAAACAGGATGGACATTTTGATGCACCCCCACATTTATTTATGAAGGTGAGTTTGCTGGCAAGAACACTGTTTTCTCAGAGTTGGTTGAGGACTTAATTCCAGCCCAGCACGAGCGTTACTTCTTTTATTCAAGCTCTTGCCTCGTTTGGCCTCCTTAACATAAGCAGGGATGATACAGCAGGTATTTCCATCTGTTGCTTTGGCAGTGTGGGGTTAGGTTTTGTTCCAGGCTTATTAGAGTCTTAGCTTCTGGTGCTGTTATCTGATTCTTTAGGTAAAAGAGGTTGACGCAGCTGGAGAATTTTTTAAAGAAGGGATGAAATTGGAAGCTATAGACCCCTTAAACCTTTCGGCAATATGTGTTGCAACCATTAGAAAGGTAAGAAAACAAATGTATATTTTGGGAACGTAGACAGGAATCCTTTATTTATTCAGTTTTATTCAGGCTTGAAACAAAAGAACTCAAAACCAAAATCAGTTCATTCACACAGTGGATGTTTATGGAATATGTCCAGTTACTGCTTATATACAACTATGAAAAAGACAATATTCGGGTAAATTTTTGTTTTGACTTTAATCCCTGGAAATTCAGCTTTACCATTAATTAGAGTGTGTTTGTCAGATTAATTCTGCTAATTATACCAAGTGTTTTGCAACTGAAACCTCATCTTGCATACTTGCAGAGAAGCCTGTGAGGACTTCTAAGGGTATACTTCTTTTCTAGCTTGATAGAGATCTCATCCATGTGAAATCTATTTTAAAAGAGGAAGAAAGTGTGAGAAGTAGCTTAACAGAACTGTATAACCTTACCAATGAGGAGTGCAGTTGTGATTTTGAGTCTTTTGTCTCATTAATGGTGTGCAGAATATCTTTGCAAGCTAAAAAGTAGACTGGATTATAAAGCTTTAGAAGCAGAACTGATATTCATGGCTAGAGATCAGGAAAAGCAAATGTTCATCTCATAACTTCGCTGTTAACAAAGGTACATCTGACAATAGTGCACCCAGTCTTGGAGACAGGTATGATTTGGGATTTTTTTGTTCTGTTACAATTGAATGTCCTTCTAAGTGTGCTTCCATATAATTGAGTTACTTTTCACTCTTTTGAAACATGGCATGCTTGCTTTCTAGCCTTATCACACAGTTCAAGGTATTTAATGTAAAATTTTGTTTTTCTTCACAAAGGTTTTAGCAGATGGCTATCTTATGATTGGGATTGATGGCTCAGAAGCAGCAGATGGGTCTGATTGGTTTTGTTACCATGCCACTTCCCCTTCTATTTTCCCTGTTGGTTTCTGTGAAATTAACATGATTGAACTAACTCCACCCAGAGGTACATATAGCATTCTGACCACATTTTATTTTGAATATTTTTCAGTGATATTGTATGTGCCATATGCTTTGTTTCTTAACTCAGTCTACAAAATTCATGTCACTTTTTAGGACTTTCTCAAGTCTGAAACAGATACAACAGCCAAACTTCAAAGCAATCTACAGCAGAGATGACAAACTTCCAATTTAGAGTCAAACTGAACGTTGATTCTCTGGCTAAAGTGATTTGCTTTTGCTGTCAGAAATTGAGAGATAGCCACTGGTTGAACGGTACATCCATTAAGTGAATGGAAAGTATACTTGTTACTAAAAGGACTGTTTAGAACATGGCTTTGCTTGGGAAGTCCTGGCCATCAAAAGGATTGAGAAGCATTGTAAAGAATCTCAGGCTTAGTCTAATTCACAGCAATACCAGAACATGCACAAACTTGAGCTTTGAGGAAGTAACCATGAGAGCTGTATGTTGCATGATCCCTTCTGTGAGAGAAAGCTGTCTGTCCACTAGCACATCTGCCTATGGAAGACTGTATTGTCTTCATTCTTCCATTTTATTGTCTTGGTCTAGTGATTTATAAAAGATTGTTACTAGCTGTGTAACAGCAGATAATAATGGTTTTCTATGAATTTTATTTTCTCTATTCTCATTCTTGCAGGCTTCTACTTCATTGAATTAATTTTCTAGGTAATAATGACAGAGTGTAATGCAACATGAAGAAAACGATTTCATATCATTTTTGTTATTGCACACTAATGAATCTGTCATTGCTGAGTATGTGGAAAGTGCAGTTGGACAGATTTGCTGTTATTTTTCTGTCAGTTCATTTAGTCAATTTATTGCCTACAAATTCGTGGGCATAATCAGCCCTAAAAAATAGATGGTGCAAGAGTCTCTTGCAATAAAGAAAGCGGGAGGAAAAAGCATGCATATCAATACCTATCAGTTAGTTTAGAAAGAAATATGTTAAGTTGCTGATGCAGAATAGGAAAAACCCTCCTTTCTATGATGAAACTCATTCTCATTACTCTTCAAACACTACTTGCACTATAGAATGTGAGTTTTGTTGTTAGCACATTTATGATTCTTTTGTGTTTCTTTTATCATGGCAACCTTATCCTTTCTATACTTCTATTTTTTCCCTTTTGTTGCAGTTTTCCATAGTGGTTCTCTTATCACCCACTGAGCCATGATTAAAAATTGCACATGCAATAATCTAAAAGTCATTTGAAAGAGGAATTAACAGGAGTAAAATACAGAATGTAATGCACATTAACATATTTAATAGGATCACAGTAATCAAAGCTTCTTAGCTTGTATGAGAGGTGTATTTTGCTTTCCAAATTATGGGCTTAAAAATGGACAGTTTCTGAATTCTGACTACTCCAGCAAGGACCATGTGCACATGTCTGTAGTCTGCATGTGGTGAGAAGTTAAAGGACTTGCATAGATATATATTGATCTAGCCAGGAGCTGTGCATTAACGAGAAAGCATTCATACACAGAACTGATACATTACTGCCCTTCATGATTTTTAGCTATCCAGCTACATCTATTCATGCAGATATTGCATACCTATTGTGAACGCTTTTCCAGATTACATGTAGCAGTGCAGATAAGTCACTGTGAAGTCATTGGACTTTATACGCTCATTCCTTCCAAACGTCTTCATCTCATGCTGGAATCAGTAGAAGATGCTTAGACACTTTCAAGAATGGACTTGTATTTTGGGCTGCCTCAAGAGTCTGGCCCTGCAGATCTCAGCAAAGACCCAGTGGGAGCTCTCTGCCCCACTTAGATGAGATACAGCCGTTTCCCATAGCTCCCCATGCCCTGCCTGTTACACTCAATCTGTTCAGGATGTTCAGCGCTGCATATGACTACCAAGAAATCTTTCAAGCTGTTGTTGCTCCAGCTAGAGTTTGAGAACTGTTGGTTTAAGCAGTTGTAGAAGTTGCCCAAAAGTCCTGCGTGTTTTATGCATATTCAGTAGGCAAACAAAACCTAAATATATTCGGGAGGTTTTTCTTTATAATACCCTTTAAAATTAAAAGGAAAAGATCCTGTAATTTTCCATGTTATGGCTGGGTTTACCCTTATTTTAAAATACTCATGCTTGTTCTTACCACTCTGTTCCTAACAATTCAGGTGTTTAAATAGTGGAGCTCTTTCCCCACAGGAAAGACACTGGATGTGCTTAATTCCATGATCTGTTTTGGGTCATTTCTGTAGGGTATCATAGAGATCAAGGATCTACGTGGACAGAAAGCTTCAAGTATGAATGATTGACTGTAACATTAAATGACACTTTGCATATTATCCAGAGGCTCATTCATCTTGTTTGTTGCAAATGGGCAACATCCAGGAGACTGTCTTGTCCCTTAGACAAAGCTCAGAGGGTGGAAGTTTCTGATGTTAATGTTTTGTTTCTTTGTTGTCTTTTTAGCCATAACACAGTGCCAGTAGGCTATTTTTGTTGTTGTTCTTATGCCTGATGTTTGCAGTTCATGTATGTAAATACTGTTTCCAATTCACAGGTTATGCAAAACTCCCTTTTAAATGGTTTGACTACCTCAGGGAAACTGACTCAATAGCAGCACCTGTAAAGCTCTTCAACAAGGTAAAAAACCATTCTACATCTTTAAGTGGAATTAGCATTTTCTTTATATTTCTGTCTGTAACCAGTGGGATTGACCCATTTCATTAAGTGCAGTTTTGAAAAACTAAGGCAACAGATAATCACAGAAATAAGAACCATTTAGATATATTAAGCTTCAGTGTTTGTGAAATGTGAAATAAATGGAGTGTATATGAAACTTGGTATTTCCCTCTGTGAAGTTAACATGTTTCCTTACTGCTTTTTGCCTTATTTGCTTTTCCAGGAAGTTCCAAACCATGGGTTTCATGTTGGAATGAAACTGGAGGCTGTTGATCTAATGGAACCTCGCCTGGTATGTGTGGCCACAGTAACTCGCATTATCCATCGTCTTCTGAGGATACACTTTGATGGATGGGAAGATGAGTATGATCAGTGGGTGGACTGCGAGTCCCCAGACCTCTATCCAGTGGGATGGTGTCAGCTAACTGGATATCCACTACAGCCGCCAGCGCCTCAATGTGAGTTCCTGTCTTGTCAAGAATGTAACAGTTGCTTCTGGTCCATGTTCTTCAGTGATAATATTCTCTAACTTCGTCCTTTTCAAGTCAGGTCCCCAGCTGTAACGAAAAACAGAACAAGGTCTTGCTAATGCTTGGAAGTGTAAAGTTCTGATCTTTCCCACCTTGACTTGTAAAGTACTTCTGGGTGCTTTTGTGGCTACTATTTCTTTTAATGCCAGAAGATGCTTGTTTGATGCAGGGGGAAAACCCTGCTACTTACTCATCAGTTCTGGATAATATCACTGAGAATTTCTATTGCTTTAAGATTGCAAATATACCTGCTTTACATACTGGATTTGATGGAACTTTGCGTGTGTGCTGCTATTCATGTACAGAAGTATTTATGTGGTAAGGCTGTCTTTTTAGTGCATCAAGACTTGTCCTGCCAGGTCAAGTTATATGATTATAATTGATAACTGTATTTTGAAAACCGTTAGTGTTTAGTGAGAGGGCAACAGTAGTTTCTGTTAGTAATTTAATGGGAGGCTTTCCCATAGCAAGTGTACTCTGCTTCTATTTAGTCAACTAGGGGATAACTTCTGTAACTGTGTAACAGCTTTGATACATTCTGATGTGGTTTTCCAAAATTTAAAGCTTAATTCTAAACTTTAATTTAGAATTTTGAATCCTTTTGCAGCATCAAGAGACAGCCAATCGAGTTCCTCAAAACAGAAGAAAAAAGCTAAATCACAGCAGTACAAAGGACATAAAAAAAGTGGGTGACAAAGTAACATTTACACTTTACCTGTTGTTGAAAAAGTTTGTGGTCTCTCTCTAGGTGCCTATTTGATTTGGGAATGTTTGTGTGAAAACTGGTGTTATGCTTAAAGGTGCAGTATGCCATAAAAGGAACTTTTTCACTGAGAATAACCCATTTTTGTAACTAGCAACAAGGTAAATGTTGCTGCTAATAACTGTATTAATTTTAGGTGGACAACTGTTACAATAGTGGTGGTATTCACACATAATTTAATAACACATTGACTGTGTAGGTGGACTGCCTTACACAGAATACTCAGATATCAATTAACACACTTTTACCTCTGCTTTTTGTAACACTGGTGTAGCAGTAAGAACCAAGTTACTTAGGTCAGAAAGAATGAGATGTAGAAAACTTACATTAACGTCTACCTGGTTCATTTTTAACACAAATGTGATTTATTTGCTGGGTTTTTTTAGCTGAGACATCTGTGGGAATCTGTATATAAATAAGACTTTGATATGATTATTTTCAGAAGTAATAAATAGCACTGCTGGATGTGACTATTCTTGTCACAGTAAAACATAATGATGACATATTTAAGAATCTGAAGCATTCAGATTCTTTCCACAGTAATTGTTTCCTTTGGGATCAAATTATCTTCAAAGTCCACAACCAGTTAAAATTTGCACAAATGCACATTTTGCACTTCATGTTTTTATTTCCATGACTGTTTAACCTGAAAATCTGTTTTGATTGAGTAAAATACAGGGAGTAGAGACAGCCAGTGATGGGACCTTCTCCCACCATTCTTCTCAGGAAATCAGATGCATCTATATTCTCTCCTCTAAGCAATACTATGGTTTCATATGGCAGTTTTATTCCAAAGGTTCTCAAGTCATTTTTCCAATAATCTGATCGTTTTGAAAGGCAGCTACCTCTTGAGTTAGGAGCAAGAGCTGTAACAGCCGTTGTACAAGAAATGCTTGTGCAAGAGATGATGAGACTATAGACTTACCTTGGGTTCTTAAGAGCCACACCATTTTTAAGTTATGTCTACCTCAATTTCTTGTAATATCGTTCTTTAAGAAGAACCAAT
>JBCJKH010065470.1:0-19332 GCA_039877255.1 Loriculus beryllinus | reverse complement strand
CTGCTTATGGCAGGGGGGTTGGAACTAGATGATCTTGAGGTCCTTTCCAACCCTAACGATTCTATGATTCTATGATTGAATTCTATCAGTTTGTTCCATCAACAGTAGCTCTGGTGGAATGTGGCTTCCTAAAGATCAGTGTCCTGAACTTTTTCCTTTCCTGCACTTCAGAGACCCTCCTTGTCTGCATATGCCCTCATCTATTCTGATTCTGTCTGCTTGACCCATTTGGTGGACAAGTAGCAAAATGCACAGCTAGTGGTCTGCAGCAATGTGTTTGCTGAATGGATGCAAAGTATGCAAATTACTATTAAGTCAGCTTTTTTCAGTCTTGCAGAATGCATATGGATACTGCTGTTTAGCTGCCTTTTTATGGGAAAGGGCACTACATTTGAGTGTAAAATGAAGTGTACAAAATTGATACAATTGGCTTTTCTCTCTGAGGTTTATTTTTACACTTACATATTAACTTTTGCAAAAAGCTTTGAGATGTAGAGGTAAACCTGTTGTCCTGAACTCACATCATGTAAAGATCATAACTTTTTATTTAGCCAGCTAGATATTTTTTCTCACTGAGGTAGAACTAGGATTAAAAGTCAAGTGAGTTTTACTTCTGGCTAGCAAATAATCTGGACAAGGTTGTATTTTTGTATCATAAATTAGGTTACGGAGTGCAGGCAGAGAGAGGGTGGGAGCTTTTTGGTTAAAAAGATGGATTTAAATACAGTAGAATACTTTAGATATTGCATAAGTATGGTAATGTTCTAGAAGGTGGATGTTAATTACACTTTGCTCATTTTCCACATGAAGTACTGAAGCTATGAATGTCTTACAGGACTGTGACTAAGAAAATCTTTGTTACTCAGCAAGTTGTAAGAAACAATAATGGTTTCTCAACTTCTCACCCAACTTCAGCAAAATATTTTTGTCTTATCTTAATCTCTCTGAAAATAATAGAGGAGGTATGCAGGAGGTAGGCTGTGCCTAAAATGCAGCACATTTGTGCTTTTTGATACAACTTGCAGTATTGGTTGTTCTGTGGTTCAAGCATTGGATCTCTTGGAATTTTCTGATGCTTCTTCTAGGGCATAGAAGTGCTTCTTCATCTTCTAGTGCTTCTTCAAGGCATAGAGGGACATATATGGAAAACTTCTAGTTCCTCAGGTCACCCATGCCAGTTGGTAGGTGAACTGGGTATAAATTTGGGAGCTAGTTTTTTAACCTACAGGTGCTTCATTGAGTAAAAACAAACCTAGACAAACAGTGGGCTTTGACTGAGTCCTAGTATGTGGTAAAATATCAGGTAGAGAGGTTGTTCCCTTCTTAGTTGCTCTTAGCACAATCTCTGTCTGCATTCCCTAACACTGACTCACTTTTCCCCTACTTGACAGCTCTGGTAATTGTCCTGAGTGCCATAAGCTCCTGAACGTCAGCTATTAAGGACGTTTGAGCCAAAGACTTCCCTTAGACACATGCAGTCATATTCACCTCCCATTTCAATATGGACTTTACCTCCAAAACAGCAGAGAGCAAGTCAATAAGACTGCACATCCACCTCACACAGGAAGCAGTGTTTGTTGCTTCTCTGCAAGGCTTTGCTTTGCACATCTGGCTTTGTTTCATGACTCTTCCTTTCTGGGACTTAACTGCAGCCAGGCCACAGAGGTGGAAACTTTGCATACAAAATTCTAGAAACTCTCTGTGGAGCAGTCATTGGTTTTTATATGGGTTTACAAGAGATGAACATAGTTCTGTTTGACCATAGTTACAATTATATATTCCACTGAACAAATTCAGCCCTTAAAAGAATTTCCAGGTTCAGCTGTGATTGCATTAGGCAGCTTTCAACAGCTGAACGCATTGAAACTAAAAATAAAATTCCTAGTGTTTTTTGTGCAGAAAATAGAAAGCCCCTTTGTGATTTGAGATGCTACCAAAGCCACATATGAAGGGGTTAATTTATAAAAAGGCACTGGCTCTTAGTAGTTGCTAGGTAACATTGACCTTTTCCCAAAGGCTATACTCTGCCAAGGAGAGTGTTTCGGTAGAGGTAATGATTCTGTCTGGGGTTTACTCAATGAGTTGGTCGTAACCTATCATGCAGGGAACTTGAGTTTTGGAACAGACTGCCATCTTCCACCATCCTCCTCTTCCAGTCATATTTGTCTCTGCTTTTTTAAAACAAACAAACTGGTTTCTCTAATTTGCCTGTGAAAATACACCACTGTAGTTGCAAGAACTATCTGTCCTCCCCTGCAGACTGGACACCATAAATGTGATTGCAACTATAAGAAGTCCCAAATTATAGTTATGAAGTCTTCTCTTCCTGGTAAAAAACAAACAAACAAACAAACAACCCCCCCCAAAACCCCCAAAACTCAAACTTATTTTCAGAGTGATTACTGAAACCTCTTTTTTTAGAATTAAAAGTTCATAAAGCAATGAATTCTTAAGTAAGGTGTATTTTTGTCTCTGATTATATGTCAGATATTTTGTCTTCAGTAGTAGGGTCTCTGCTTAGAGTTATTTCTTTATTATTTCTGTGTTTTGTTGTATTTTTTTAAAAGGAAAAAGAATATGCTTGAAAATACATGTATTTTATAGGTGTAAACCCAAATGATTTATAAGTTGATGCAGCAAACCTAATGACAGGGAGTGTATTTAGCTCTGTGACCAAAAAATTATAATTTTTATATTTTTTTAAAATAAACATTTTTACATAGGAAAAGCAGCATAGACTTCATCCTTATGGGCCAGGGTAACTTACATGACAACTTGTTAAATCGATTTTATGCTTCTTTTAGATCTGCTATTCAATTTTTTAAAGTGCAGATACCATGGCAACCCCCTCTCTCATATGGAACGTATGCTGCTTTAGAGATAAAGAGCAAGTACATGCAAAGATGGAACAGGATGACATGTAAACTTTTTTTTATATTCCCACTTTCGATGAAAAATATGCTACACAAACATCTTTTCTCTCAGCTGCAAATATTTTATTAAGCAATCACATTTTGTAGAATGCAATTAATTAATATTTATCTTGTTTCATAAATAATAGAGAAGGAAATTGCACTCTGCTTTTCTGATATGTATGTTCATGTATGTTTATATATGCATATACATATACATAACCAAGGAAATACTCATATTTCTACATTTGTTTTAGTGTATAATAAGTCCTTAAAGACTGATGCTAACATATTTTTACTGATTTTCTTATCATTCATTAATGCTAAGAATGCAGCACAGTTTCTTGGTTTTGTTTGGATTTTATAAAGGAGCTGCATAGCTGCCAGAACTAATTACTTTTAAAAGAAAAAGCAAAACACAGCTGAAGTATCAGTTCTGAGGAAAAGCAGGAGGGCCTATATGTGTGTGGGTATCATGACAGTTATTTAAATAGTCTGGATCAGAATTTGCAAAAGCAGGATAGTGGATTGGAGTCCTCAGCTTTCTAAATAATTGCCTTGAGAGGAGTCTGCTGGGGTGCAGCATTTTTGAAAATCTGGTCTCTCATTTGAGTTGCTTTAGAAAGAGTTGGATCTAGGTCATGAAGATATTGTTTATATCCAAAACAAGACAATTGATCAAGGAACCTGCCATTTCTTATCATCAAACCCCAGTTTCCGTCTGTATGCCATTTTATTCATACCTTGGTTAGAGATAAGATATACTTGAAATTTCAGCATCTTGCAGCTCATTTTATCTCTGTATTCAAGCTTCAGTCTGTGATTAAAGACCCTAAATATTAGTAATTTGTCTACCAATACAAGCTCCACACTAATTTCAGGTTCCTGAATGAGTTAGTTTAAGAAAGAAATCAAAATTTTTTATTTTTATTTTTTATTTAAAAGCACAATGATCTGAAACTGTTGCTGTTCTGAACCTCATTCTTGCCATTCCCACCCATAAACTCCAACAAACTACTAACTTATGTGATCTTGTTCATTATACAGATAGCCTTCACGTGCTTGAAGCACTGGAGAAAGTCAGGGTGTAGGGTCCTTTGTGACTTTACCAGGTTAAACCTCCTGGCATTTGAGTATCTTTTAAAATGTCCTTATTTAATCAGTCAAACACCCATGTGTCATCTGTCTCATATTTAAAGACTTGATTTTGCTGCATTTTGGACACATGCACTGCTGTTAAGATGTCTGTTTTCTGGTCACTGTTTTCACCTATTGGCATTAAGTTTTGCCAGCTTATATTTCTTTTTTGCAAGCTTTAATAGGTTTGAAAATTTAGGTTGTTTTTGATAACCTTGCAAAAGTCCAAAACCTGTATATCAAATATGCCTGTGTCTGCAAATCTCATGGGAAAAGACTTTCATAAGAGACTGACTGCAAATAATAAATGGAAATGCAGGCTCTTCTTTCTTTTTCTTCACACTTTTCTACTGGCAGTGTCTGAACCAATTCCCATTAATACAAGGAATCCCATTGATGGTATTAGGATGTACGCAAGTCATCTAAGCATCACAGGAATTCACAGTGGAAACATCGAAAATAATGAAAATTGCTATTAAAAAGTTAATTCTGCATATTTGAATTATAAATAAATTTCTGTTCATGTTTAGGGGGATTGGATACTGGAGTTCATGTTCACTATGGTTCCCCTTTGTTGAAATCAATTTGCCTGTACTAACCATTTATGCTTTAACAAGAAAGTAATGTGATGGTGAGAAAAAGCATGGCATACTGGGATGTTCCTCTGAGTGCTATTCCCTGAGGCAGCTGCTGAAGAGTATTGAAGGGAGGCTAAATCAACATTGCCTCCTTTTTTTCCCCCTTTTTTTTTTTTTTTCCCAGAGACCAAATGCGTAACCTCTGTGATGCAAATTATATTTAAGCAGCTCTGGGGACTGAATATGGATTGGTGCTTTGGTGAGCCTGGGTCTGTTTACGCGGCCACAGCACAGTTTGCCTGCGTGTTACAAGGCCGACTGTGATACATATTATTTATATATGAATAAAGCAATGAGCTAATTTTGTAATTCTTAATGACAGATCTGAATTAATTTTTTCTTTCTTTTAGTTTAGCTTTTATGAAATTATGACTTTCAAAGCGAGATAGTGGTGTTGAAAACCAAGATAACTGAAAAGTGTATTACCCAACTCAGTCTAATAAATGCATACTGAAGGGTTAACTTCAGTCAAAATACATTCATTAAAATACACTCCAAATGAACACATCTATAAATGCAGATGGTGCATCTTGTAGCTTCCCAGCTCTGAGTTCATCACTGACTAGAAATATTTAAAAGTATGTTTTACAAATGCTTTCAAACAATGATACCTTCAGGACAGTAAATGAATTACAAAAATCTGAAGGTCTCTAAGGTCTGTTAGGTATCAGTAATTATTATGAGCAAATTTTGTAGTGCAGCATTAAGAATGCTAAATAGACTGTAAATGATATGGTAAACATATTTTTTATTTCTTCACTGTCGCAAATATTTAGGAAATAATAAAATTAAGGTATATAGAGAGACTGGAAGATATATTTCTATTTTATTTTAATTTTTACTTGTAGAAAATAGTCTTGTTACAGTTATTGCATATATTAAAAAAAACCCAAACAAATAGATTCAAAATATTTTCCCAAATAAGTTTCTTGTTATTTTGTTTCCCTGACAATATTTTATTAATTGCAGTTGTTTTTGAACTATTTTTTATTTGTACTTAAAGAATTTATTTATGTATTAGAAAAACTCTTTCTCAAATTACATCTTTGTTTCCTCCTCATGCAGAAATCCCAAATAACAAACTGAATAACCTCCCAGCTTCAGATATGAGGCAAACAATTCAAAGCATAGGTTTCAAGTAAAAAACACTTCAGCAAATTGCCTGATGGGCTTGGCTTATTTTCATCTTGGCACTACTGTTTGTAGTTTATTTGAGGAAAAGACCCATAAGTAAAAAAGAACACTCAACAAAGAAAAACCCCACCACCATCAGAAACGCTGTTGAAGAAGTTTTGTATTAAGGTGCACACAACACATAAAGTAGTGCAATTTTTTTCCTTTATTTCACTGAGGCTTTAGGGAAAGGGGAAGGTGGGGAGAGGGGAGAGGAGGTGGTAGAAAACGGAAACAGCCCTTAGCATGAATGTCAGACTTTCTCTTCACCAGACTTTGTCTTTACCAAAGAGAGATAATTTTGTCAGAACTTGCCAAATGAAAGGTTTTTATAATTCCTTTTTTTGCCTCCATTACATATTTTGTAAGAGCTAATTCTCAGTAATACTAATTAAAGGATATCCTTAATACATTCGATTTGAATTTTTTTTGTCTATTAAATGTAAAATGTTTTAATTGAAAATGGAACACGTCAATAACAATAATTTAATTATCCAACACTCTATTTTTAATAGTTCTAAAAAAAAGTCAATTTAAAATATATCTTTGTCCAAGATAAGCATTATTTTAAAATAAAAATATGAATAAGTCTCTGATATAGGAAATAAGCATGAAAAAATCTTCCAAAAATTGTACAAGTTCCCATTAACTGTCATTTAAATGTTGTCAATCAAATCTGTTTGAATCTGGTACTGATGCCTTGTGAAATTTATTTATTTAAACTTTCAGTCACACATGGAAAGTTTTGCAGATGGTGTCTTTTCTCATCTGTTTTTTCCAATTTCCCCCCCAAACTCCAGTTCTTACTCTCTCGACCCCCCAATTTGATTCTTCCTTCTTGTAAAAAATAGATCTAATCAGTAGCATCTTAAACAAGAGGGGATCTTTTATGTATTCTGTGTTAGGACAAGGAAAGCATCGCTGTAGATCACTAGAATAAACAACTCAGGCTGATTCAATTACAATGCCTGGGCCAGGCTTTTATCTGCTGGTGACATCATTTCAATCAAAATGTAAAATAATACAATCCAATAGATGCAAGAGGGAGAGATAGGACACAGACTGCTGCACTTAGTCATTTAATAAAAAAAAAGTGGAAGAAAGCTCTTTCTGACAGGCTGCTAGGACTTCCATTTCCAAAACTCTATTACCTTGTATAATAGTATTCAAAAGAATTGAATGCAGGAAATTGTCTATTACTTTTTATTAGTAGAAGCTGTTATGTAGGAAACAGCCTACTGCACTGTTTTTTCTTTGTTCCTTTAATTAACAAAAGCATGAAATCCTTCTATTGGCAAGCACTTGTTCCAAAGCTTCTGTTGCCTTCTGTTTTTATTGAAAAGGTGCTGGGTTTTAATTTTCTTTTCTTTGAATGTATTTTTTTATACACTAGAAAAGTAATTTTTTTTCAAGTCACTGTAATCTAAAGTCTATCAGTCACCTTAATGGGCTAGGAGAGTGTAGAATGCAGATACATTTCCATAGTCATGGAACGTTTTTTGTAAGAAAGTTTCACACTTGAGGAGTGAGGGAGAGTCGATTGTAACCACAAAGAGTCTAGTGCCAGTCTTCTGACTGTTTCGCTTGCCAGCTGAAATTTGCTTTCATTACTTAATTTATTATGATAGAAGAAAGATAAATTGATACATATCAATTTGATAGATGCATGCTGCAAATAAGCATATTCTTTCTTCTGGCCGTATCCTTGATCCTATAAGATTGTCTGTCAGTATAGGATGGGACTTAGTAAATACCATCAATCTGGCCATCCTACACATTTCTGTTAAATTTTACCTGGCATAAAACTAGTAGACCTGATTCCAATGAGGTGTGGTTTTACTGACTTCTACATTCATATATGTAATATGCCAGAAAGCTGATATAAAGTGTAGGACCCTAATGTACATTTGGAGAGAATTATTTCAATGATTTTAATGATTAATTATATATATAATTCAGGTTCACTGCTGTTAGGTTCATAAAGGTCTTAGTAACTTTATTTAATAATAACTTCTAAAGCTAAATTCTGATATTGGGTAATGAACAGGATCTTGCCGAGGGCAAACAATGGCTACTACGACAGTCACTGGAGCATCCTTCCCGCTATGCTTACCATTTCAGGGTGCATTATGAAGTAGCAGATTGAGTCAAATGGCTAACTGCAATTATTGTCCAAGGAGATGTAACTCTTTAAATTAATTTTATTAACATTTTCTTTAGTAATGCAATGATTTCTTCTTCTTTTGCAGATATGAGGTCTTTGGTAGTCTTGAAAGAGGTTGGCTTTATGTCTTCTTTTGCTAAGAAAGAGATTTCTGTTATTCCGAATGACATTATTATTCCAAGCATGTGGTAAGCTTTTTCTGGTGATTTCTGAAAAAGATAAATATGAGGATGAAATAATAAACTACTATGTTTGGAATGAATGAGCAACAACTGCAATTGCTGAGTAATTTTAATTCCCCTTTTTACATACATAAAGTGTGTTTTATAATTTTTCAAATTCATATTTGAAATATCTTTTCTTAGGGTTTCTATGGCTCCTACTAGCATTGCTCTGCTGTTGCAGTGGACTTAGACCATAGCAGGCTGGCATCATGGTCAAGATCAGATGAGCCATGTTAGACACACAGCACCTGAATGAATACACACCACTAGTCCTAACAAGGATATTTATAAACATGTAATCTAGTTATTTAAGCTGTATGTCTGTCTGTCTGACTATCTATCCATCCATCCATCCACCCATCCATCCAATGAAGAGGTAAGAACTCAAAGGATGAAGGCTGCTTAAAGCTAGATGTTGGGCTATGGCATATGGACTATTACTGCCCCTGTAATTTGAGTAGACATACCAGACATTTGTCAGAGACTCACTGAGTTTTCTTCTTAGTTCAGGTGAAATCCACCTTAAAGCACAGTTTTAACCTAAAAAATACACATATGTCAAATTCCATGAGTCAAAACTAGATCTTTCCCTAGGATATCTGCCATATTCAACCACATTCTTTGATCTTACATGGCCATGAAAGTGCTCAGTCTGAGAATCCCATAGCTATCCTGACCAAAGTCCTCACTTAAACATATGTAGTTGAGACCCTTGACAGTCATTTTTCTTCATAAGAACATAAGCCAGAAAGTATCAAATGGCAGAATTTAACAACTGAAATTCAGAACTGGCCTACTATAAAATGTTTTTGTGAATTAATAGGATTCACAGGATAGAGTCTTTTCTAGATGAAAGCAGAATGTCACATATGCTATTACGGTTGAGCAGTGTTGGCTTTTTGGAAATATCTTTTCAGTAGGTGTGGATTTCAGTTTATAATGAAAAAATTGTTTTATTAGAATTTCCAATAAAACCAGTATATTAGGCACATGAGTTTAAAAAAGGAGATAAGGCAGTAATTGTTAGTCCTGATTCTTCAGATGGTCTAGTAGAACCAAGGAATACAGAGGTTTCCTTTTCTGCTAGACACTTCTCTCTGTTCTCCTGCTGTGCTACTATGCTTTCCACTACCCAATCTCTGCCCAGCTCTAAAAGCTTTAGCCACGTTTTCCAATCCCACTTGGTTTACCCCTTCCTCCCTGGGGTCAGCTCTTGATTTACTGCTTTTAGCCTCATGTTTTCATTCTCTTGCAATTTCTTGACTCCCCAAGCTCTGTTCCATTTGAATTACAGGTATATTCTTTCCTGAAGTCTGAAGGTTATGGAGTCCTGTGCTAGCTGGAGGTTGTTTCTAGGTCTAGCCAGAAATGACAGCTTCTATTTTTTAATTTTTTTTTTATTTTTAATAGGATTACTTTTCCATGCCTAGATATTAGTAGGCTTTGAAAGTACTTGAAGTAGCTCATGTAACTTTAAAGACTAAACATTGTAAGAAACACTATTTTATCTGAGAGGACTTAGACAGGCTTGAAGTATTTTCATAATTCCAATTAAATGTATCTGATAGAACAAAATATAGAGACAAATTAACTGTTAGCTTTGTATCTTTTACTCTTTTTTTATTTACTTATTTTTAAATTATAACAAAAAACTGTGCCAAAATAGCAAAACCCTGAGTGTAACTAAAGGCAATCTGAACATCAAATCTACTTACCTATATCTTGTTCAGTCTTGGTATTCCTATATCTTTCAGCACAGGATGATGTGCGTGCAGTCTTCATGTGTAATAGTATGTTCAAAATGCATCAGCCTTTTCTCAACATTTGCCTTTTGGAAATAGTTTTCCAAAGTGTTAGACTTATGTAAGCAGGGAGCAGGCAGGGGCAGGATTTGTTTTTTTCTTTATAGCTTTCACACTACACATTTAATCTACATGTAAATTAGAGTAGATTATATTATGTAATGTTTTTGGAGGTTATATGGTTCCAATTGTTGTCCCTCCATTTCACCGTTATCTTAACCTAAGTCATATTTCATTGCACATGCATGTTTGGTGAGCAGGTGTGTGAGCAGGTCAGAAAGATTCATCAGAGGCAGATTATAATTTATACTGTGAGCATCTTCTGATCTGCTGTTCCTGCTATATGAAGTGTACATATTAGACCTGTACATGGAAGTATGTATTGGTCTGTTTAATATGAACACTGTAATTAATGAGGTTTACATAAAACTTTGTGCTGTCAATGCCTAAATGGACTTATGCATCTACAGGGAGACAGCATGAATTTAAGCTTGTGGATCCCAATCTGAGATTGTAAACTGTGGCTCATCTGGTACATATTGTCTCCCAGGCATCTTGGCTTCTTTTACTTCACCAGGATTGTCCCAGCCTTGATCCTTCAGAGCAGTTTAGACCATCTGGAAGCAAGAAAATAGATTTTCTATCAAAATCTAAATCCTTTAAAAATCTGAATCCAGGAAATATTTGGAGACTGTACTGGATAGTGATGGCTGGGATGGGCTCTTCTAAAAACACAGAGGCCGCTTATAACTTCCTTGAGAATTTGGCTGGAGAAGTGCATATTTAGCAAAGCACTTTCTGAACATGCTCAAGTCATCAGAATGTCAGACTGACAGGGCTTCACTGATGATGGGGCTATCTCTAGACACAGGCAAAGCAAGCAGTTGACTAGACCAGCAACATGGCAGTAACTGTGTTGGCTGCTGTTGCTGCTGCTACAGAAAGGCTAAGAATGTATGGGCTAGACACTGCTTCTGGGAAGGATCCATACACAGACAGTGCTGCTATGCCTCTCATCAGTGCAGTGATGCTTTACTGTGTCCTGGTGCCACTCCTCCTCCCTGTGCTTTCTTTATACATGGCAAGAATGTTCTGCTCCCATGGTAGTGTTCAAAAGGCAAAATTCAATTTTGCTGGCATTATTAAGCAGTCTGAGCCAGCTCCAACTACCTAAAGACAGTATCTCATACAATGCTGTCTTCTGAGGGGTTGAGCTGGAATAGCTTTTCTCTCTTCCTGTTAAAACTGCACCACTGTGTGTAGAGTAGTTGGAGTGAGAGGAATTTTACAGCCTAGTGGTTACAGGATACACCTGGGACTGAAAGCTGGGGGATCCATTTGTTGTGTAAAGGACTGTTTATTAAGTGGCCAAAGGAAGCAAAAAAATAAAGAAGAAAAGAGCAGATAAAATGGAAGAGATAATAACACAACAGCAAAAGGGCTTCACAATGAAAGCAGAACTTGATTCAGGAAATTCTGTTGAACTCGTTACTTTTTTAAAATTTACTATGAAAAGGCAGCTTTAAAAAGATTTTGACTGTGAATACATCCCCTTCCTGTGTTCCACATTCATAAATTTCTTACAAAGACAACAGGTCTTAAATATAAATTCTTCCTTTTCAAAGCTGTTCCAGATGGGAAATGGCATAGTTTAGAAAGGAGCTGGATCAATAATCTTCCTAAATAGAAAAATACCTAGGCAAAGAACCGCTTTTTGTAAGTGGTTCTCTGAGTCGCTAAAGCTGCACAGTTTTAGAACATGATCTTGTGTTCAGGCCTTTAGCAGGAAGCTCAGATAAAAAACCGCCTTGCCTGTGGGTTGTTGTTAACATAGGGAAAAAGCATTGTGGTAGCAATGGAAGCATCTGTTATTGTTGTCTTTGCATTGATATAGACACATTTGAAATGTACATACCAATGTTTAATAAATATCTTGTGACATTAATTTACAGTATGTTGAGATTATTTAAATTATTTTAAACAGGATCCAGGTAAATACTTAAAATTTTAAAATGTAACATGTAGAAAATTAATATTAAGATGACTTTGACTTTGTAAGATTAATGCCAGAATTATCAATAATGGCACGACTAATGGACATTTATCCTACCTTTCCGCATATGGAGAGATCCACAAGCATCACAAAATATACTGCTTGTTGTTTTATCTGCTGGTGCTGTTAAAGGGAACTGAAACCCTGCAGGAAACTGGATCTGTCCCTTGGTAGTGATTCCATGTAAATAACGCACGTCATTTATCAGTGTGCCAAAAACATTGTTTCTGTGATACTTTTCCTCCCAGATTTCTGCATTGATAAAAGACTTCTTCAGCCAATAATCTTGCTTAATATTGTATCATAGAATAAAAGCTGCTCCTGCTTTACTCTCCACTACTTGCTTTGTACAGCTGGGAATACTGGAACAGAGGAGGGAAGAATTAACCATTTTCTTGACTGAATTAAACTTGTTTGTTAAAGGATACTCTACTAAGCATATATTATATACGCTGAAAGCAAAATCTAGTTTCTGTTTTGTGGACTGTTATTTGATGTCTTAGGAGAAGAAAGTCCTCAACTGTAACTCCTGATTCACAGATGGACTCAAACTTTCTTAAAAGTAAATGAATCATAGAATTATAGAATATCAGTTTGGAAGGAACCTCAAGGATCATCTGTTCCAATCTTTCTTGGCAAAAGAAACGTCTAGACAGGATAACCCAGCACCCTGTCCAGCCAGATCTTAAAAATGTCCAATGCCAGGGAATCCACCGCTTTCCTGGGAAGATAATTCCAATCTGATTGTTCTTATTGTGAACAATTTTCCTCTAGTGTCCAGTCAGAATCTTCCGAAGAGTAACTTGCACCCAGATGTGAGATCGATGATTCAGCTTTGGCCAGCAGATGGGCCTGAGTTAAAAAAGTTAATTTAAGTCAATTTAGATTCCATATTCTTACTTTGTTTCACCATGACAATATTCTATTGCTGATTATAATCAAGTATAAATATGAGCATTCTAGGACTTGATTTGGACCCACAGGTTTGAGGGTTTTTTACATATGTTTTTCTTAGTGAAGACAGAAAAGGCAAGCTGCCTTTGCTCATTCCACTTCACTGAAGCTGCTTAAGAAAATGAAATACAACAAATCTATCTAGGATTATGTTAAAAATCATCTCTGCTTTTAATATTAACCAGATTTTTACTGCTAAGTTTTACTGGCAAATATTGAAAGTTTCAGCTTGCAACTTATCCGGATCACTTAAATCTACAACACTGGCTTTGCAGTTTTGCAAGAACATCTGTTTCCAATGCTATCTTTTTGAGTCCTAGAACACTCTTCTTTAGTGTTTTAGATTTTTTAAAAATCTTAAAGGGCCTTATTTTTAACTCCAAAACTAAATGAAAACCAGGAGGAAGTATCTCAGTATAATATTTCTTGTGCTAGTATTTTCACTGATTATATTGTGTGAATTAACAAGGAAACAGTAACTTTTCTATTACTTCAGTGAAACCTAAAAATGCAGTAGCATCATGCACTTATTGTGCTGATATTGGAGCATAGTTTGTACGTATCTTGTAAAATATTAATTAAACTATTAATTAATCTATATCAGTATGCCTAGTAGCATCCTGATTCTTTTCTTTGATGGTAAGTCGAAGTATTTGACAGGCGAAGTATTGGTCTGAATCTAAATTTTTTAAAATTATCATTTTCAAAATGAAATGTCTGAAAAAGCTGTTGTATTGCAACCAGATGGTGACTATCAGGTAGAGTTAGACATCTGTTCCTCGAATTGATTCATCTTTCTAAACACAAGTGTTAATAACGGTATTGTGTACATCTGCACAATGGAAACCAAAACAGGTTTAAATCCTGGTTATCACTAAACATTGGAACAAGTGCTCCAACGGGAAAAATAGCTTACTAGGTGCTGAACTACGTTCTCACAAGCTTCTTAGCTTAAAAGAAGAAAATGATCACCTGGTGCTCAATACCAGTTCCAAATAACTATTCCTTCAAAATGATATTTTATACTTCAGATAATTTAGTACATTAATTTCTTTGTCTGTGTTCATACAGATGTCTTCACTCTACTGGCTAAGCCTTTGACCTCTCATGCACATCTCTTGTGTACTAACAAAAAATACAGTGCTATTGTTGCTATTGTTGTATTTCAACCTTCTATCAAATTGTCTACTGAAATAAATTTGTGACTTTTCTGTACATATTCCAACCTAAAAAATAATTACCTGATACTATCTTGATGTGCAGTGCCCTAAAAACTCAAAGGTATTTATGGGTAAAAAGGAAGTTAGTATATGCATTTATGCATTTACTAATGAAATTTCTAATAATGCAGACCATAAAGTGGTCTTTACCTTACTCGCACTGTTAGTTACTATGATGATATTATGATTTTTTAAGTACAACTCAAGAAAAATAAGTGGTTTATTTAGTTTTCAGTTGTTTTGGTTCCTCCTAAATGTTTTTCTGTTTTTTGTTTTCTGTTTTTTTTTTCTCCTGCATAGATTAATTTTTAGACAAAAAGGAAAAAAAAAAAAAATGAAACAAAAGGTGAATAACATTTTTTCTTCCCTGAAGTATAGAAACAAACTGTTTTGGCAAACTCAGAAATTAATACCTTAAAATGTTAGCCTGAAACAAAATTGTGATTTTAAAGAATCTATTTTTTACCCTTTTCTAACTGTAGCATTTGCCAAATTTTCCTAGATCTTGTGAAAAGGTTTGTTCCGGAGAGTTCCTTTCTATGGGAAATTTATGTGTATATTTTTAAATACTTTCCTAGCTCTAATTCCAAGAGTCCAAAATTATATATTATTCTTTAGCTAGTATCAGATACTACAAATGGCACTGGGAGCTGATGATTGTGGAAATTATTATAATAAATATTAACACTTCTTTAATATAAAGCATTCAAGTAGCAATTTGATAGTTTTAAAATATATTCATAAGCTGTTATTGCCTACTGCCATATTTGAAAGGATAGTCATTATTTTTGATGTCATGTATTTGCTATATCCTACTCATACTGCACATTTGTTTGTTCATTTAAGTCACAAGATATAACTGTTCACTTTCCACCTTCTAGTCAGGAAAAAACCCAATCAATCTAATGAAGTGCAAATAATGAGTAATTTTTTGTTGTTGAATCTATGAAATTTTCAGAATGTGCATGAAAACTTGTGGAACTCATGAATGATTACAAAAAAACCCCAACCCTCTCTGAATTGCTTGAACTTGTAATTTTTATTATTCCAATATTTTCTAATCTGTCCTTATGCTGGTTTACCAGCTCGTGGTAGTTGAAAAAGTCTCATAATGCACCTTATGAATCTTTTTTAACATCAGGTGGGTAATGTTTGAACATAATGGTAACGTCTTAGCATAATGTTAAACACATTATTTAACATAGTGTATTAAAAAAATATTTATGTAAATCAGTAACCACTCCATAATTCTGTCCACTTCCACTAGCTTTTAATTGTGCTCTGCTGCTCTTGTATTAAAATCTTTCACATTATGTCTCTCTTATTGAGGTTAGTGTTTATTTATATGAGTAACTGCAAGGATGGATGGGTAAAATGAAAAAGAAAAGTGGGATAGTGTTTTCCTCTTCTGTCTCTCTCTTTCTCTCCCTCACTCTCCCCCTCTTTTCTAAACAAGCTAAGAGTTTTTATAATTCATCACCTGGCTGACAGATGAGTTCTGCTGGAGAATATTAGAAAATGTCTCAAATCTCATATATATGCTAATGGTATGCTGAGACTGGTTGGTGGTATGCTGGAGTTTTTAATCTGTCTCGACCAGTGTGGAAAGTGGAGGAGACAAGTCATTGCACTAGACAATTTATGATCAAACAACTGAATTGTAAAGGAAGAAGGACATGCAGAAAAGGAGAGTAATTTTCTGATTTAACAGCGTTGTTACTACAAATAAAGAAATCTTGATTTTGACTGCACTCGACATTAAATGAGTTTCCTGTGCCCTGCTCTGAATTTTTCATTTTCAGATTTGTATAAAGCACCCTGCTTAGATACAAGTGACAGATAAGGAGACGATTGCATATGGAAATCAAATGTGTATAATAAAGCCATCTTCTGTTTATTAAATAAACACATGTAGATGACTTCCGTGGAGAATGCACTGATAATTCTTCATTGTGTTCTAGTTTTTTTGCAAGTCACAAAGAATCTTATTTAACAACCACGAATGACTAGATGCAAGCTTTTCTGTTTATTACTTTGTAACGAACTAGGCATTCTAATATATGGCATTTATAAACATTTTATTTTGATTCTTTAGTCCAAGTTTTAGCTGTAACAGTACAATATATTAGTGTCCATGCTATTAGAGTTCTGGAAGCTGCATCGGTGCAGTAGTATTTTTTGAATATTGTATTTACATGATAGAAATTGTAAAGATTAACCAGCTTATATAAACATTATTGTAAAATGAAACGCCAGAAATTAAGTATAACACATAGCATTTTGGTCTTCAGATAAAAAAAAAAAATAATAGCATACAACCAAAACTAAGAAAAGACCATGTAATCTGCAGTCAGCTTGTCGATGATTTCTAATTCAGTGATTTAAAAGTCTTAGTTTCAGATGTAAAAGCACTTGAAGTTCATCAATGGATGTATTTCCAGTTCTATTTCTCACTCTTGATTTTTTTTGCAGATATGGCCTTCCTATAATTTATTATAATATACTGCTGTGTTGGGTAACATCATGAATATGGGTTGTTTTCTCCTGAAAGGGTTTCAATATTGCAGCTGAAATGATTGTAGGAATTTTAAAGCAGAGCAAGAGACACTTTTTTTACCTTCTACCTCTGGAGAATTAAGTTCAAATTTAGATTTTGGTTCATATTTCTATTTTGAAAATAAAACGACATGAAGGGGAAATCTAATGAAGTATCCTTAGTGAAAATTATTGCCCATGTCAGAGGAAGTCTACAGATGGTAGCTCACTCTGTCTGGGCTGAGAGGGCCATCATATTGTTTTAAGTCTTCCCCTGTATATATCAATATCAGCAGCAGCCTTAGGAAGGTTTTAGACAGTCAACATTTTCTTCTCAGATTATCAGCATCACCATCCTGTACATTTACTCTTCCTTGGACTTTGCTTTGATGTTTTCCTTTTGAAAAAGAAAAATCCCTACCAAACCTACACCCCAAAAGCAAAGCATGCCCACCTACTGCCACAGGCATTTACTATTGAGTAGGAGGTGAGCTGAGAAATACTGGTTCAGGCTTCCAAAGCACCAGGCGGCTTCTCTGCTTGGCGTAACTGTAACGTGAGCTTTGGCATAAGTGCATCTGAAAATCCACATGGATTTCTTACTATGATTGGAAGTGATTGCTGTGCATGGAAGTGCACAAACAGTTCAAACAAGACTAGATAAGCTGTGTTGCAGAGCCATATGGCTTAGTTTAAACAGCATAAAGAGGAAGTCTTTGATCATGGCCTTTGATCATAGTTAACCCTAAATGAAGTGGTGGGCTAATGTAGGTAAAAAGGTGTCAGAATCAAAGCAACTAGAGGTTACTATGAGTCTAGTAAAAGCAGGATTTTGGAGAGGGCCCTGGTATGCAGATGGTTTGTTTGATTTTAAACCTAGGGTAAAGAAAAAACGCAGCAACTTGGGCACCAGTGAAGAAGGCCAAAATGATTTTATATGGCAGAAACTATGAAGATGAGTGGATGCAGGAGCTGTAAGGTGTATGTTATCCTTCAGTGAGTTTCTGACAGAATTTACATATGCATGAAGGGTCATCTCATAATGTTCAGGTGAAAAAAAAGGGATGAGAGCCTGAAATGCAGCTGGAAATGAGGGTAGAATACAGAAATGCATTTGAGGATGACAGACGAGATGAAAGGAAAGAGCATGAATATAGCTGGAGTTGCAGATGGGTTGATTGGCAGATCCCCAGATGAAAAGGAGACCACTAGAAGTATACAAAAATGATGACAAGGCAGAGGGAAATACTAGTATGTGAAGAAAATCTGTGGAAGAAGTTTGCTCTGTGGAAGGAGTTTGTTCTGTGTAAGGAGGTGCAACAGCTAGAGACAGAATATTGAACAGCAAGAAAGAAGAGATTGGGTAGATGGTAACAGCAGGGGCTAGCAGCTGAAGAAAGAACAGATAAGCAGAAAGCAAAAAAGGAAGCAAGAAGGACAGTGTTTCACAAGAAGTTCAGGTTGCTCTGAAAGAAGACTTCTTTTTAATAAGAAAAAATAATAGACTGGCCATCAGAGTAGATCTAGAAAACAGTCTCATGTGAAGTCTGTCCAAGCATAATGCTGTGAGGGGTTGGTATGAGTGTGAGAGTCATTCTGAAGAGGCTGGGGAATAATACTTTTGCTGTCATTTTGTCATAAGAATCCTTCTCGAGCAGCTCAGTGAGGGTTGTGCTAGATGGGGGAACATGTGCAAAGATCTTTGTTGGAATTCTTCTATCTCCTAGACCTAGAGGGAAAACGTTTGGGAAGATGATGTGTATCATCAGGATTGGTAAAAACATAAACGCAAAGTTTGAGATATTTGCCTACTGAAGTATCTGGCAAATTAACCTTCTTGGATTTTTGTTAACCTGACTGTTAAGAGAAAAGACAGTAAAAAGGAAGTAAATACTATGAGGCAAATAGCAAAGTGAATAGTCAAGATCAGAATGCTTAATTTGTATAATGAGTTTTAATGGGAAACTACCTCAGTAATTCATAGAAACTGCACAGCTAAGCTGAGGGAGTCAAACAAAGAGTCAGATGTAAAACAGCATTATAAGAAAAGCAAAATGGAATAGCTGTTATCACTAGAAATGAGCTATGCAAGGACCTTAACTATACAGGAACTGCTACGCTACATGTTGTGTAATAGCCTTTAAGTAAGAGGAGAGAGTGCGAGTGAGCTGCAGTTTGAATAGTAATTTCTTTGGGGAGGACAATAAAATACCTTTTGATGTGAACATGCTGGAAATAAGAAATTGAACTCCAGTGTTTTAGAATAATAAAAATCTCTGTTATCCCTCCAGTGAATGAGGTCTTTCTAAGATGTTTTCTTTTACTTCTCTGATGCAGCCTGAAGTGCAAATGTTTTGGGTAATGGTAACACCCAAAAGCAAAGTAGACTTCTTCAGTAAGTAGCTGTTGAGCTAACAAGGACAATGTCACTTTAACTTTGGTTTTAGACAGTAAACTGTTTAGCAAGGTAGAATACTATTTCCTGCTTTCAATCATCTTCATCCCTTCTAGCTCTTCTCA
>JBCJKH010065468.1:2254-13056 GCA_039877255.1 Loriculus beryllinus | reverse complement strand
TGAGTTATTTAACACCATCCTTCTACTTATCAGTTAGTTTGGAGACAGAGCCTCCCAAACATCTGCTAGCTTGGGATGCTCCTTGTCTGCCCATCCTGCAGTAAATTTTGCAGCAAGGTCACACTGTTTTAAATCTTTGCTAGTTATCAGAAGAGTTACAGATATGGCTTGTTTCAGCCATTTGTGTGATCACTGGTGCGTCCAACTGTGCTAAAGGTGAAAAGTACACTGCGAGGAAGACTGCTTACTTCATCTTGAAGACCCCTGCCCCCAAGAGGAAGACTGCTGACTTCATCCTCAAGACCCCTGCCCATAATCATCACAGCAGTGCGCAGACGCCTAGAGGAGGAGACTTATAATAATAATTTCTTAGAGATAGTTATAATATTCCCTACCTATATGCGGGAATTATGAATATGCATGTAACCAGTGTAATAGTGAAAGTATATAAACCTGTAACAAATACTAATCCCTTTGTGCCTCTGGCTACGGTCATGCACCCAGCGCTGTTTGCTTTTGCTTTATTGACTTTGTCTCTCAATAAAACCTTTTATCTCATTTAGAGGAGTGAATTCGTATTTCACAATCTTAAAACCTATTTGAGTCTTTGAGTGGCCCTGTTCTGACCAAACCTTCTCCAGCACAAGGGTTTTTATTAAAAAAATTATATTGCCTGGAATAGTTGAGAAATGTTTCTGATAAATATTTCTAAGTAGTACTTGTCTTGTTGGATACGAGTATAGCAGAGAATATGAAGTGTAATATTTTTAGGTGGGATCTTTAAATCTGTATGATCACATTGCTAGGTATTGTTTTCGATTTAGAGCAATTTTATACAAATTATAAAATACGCAGCGTTTATACTGTTCTGTTGTAACTGTTTCACATCATTTGATGTTTCTAAACCTACCTTGTACAGTGAGTTTCTAAATCCTCGTTAAAAAAGTGGCATACTTATTATCCAAGCCCTTCAGAAAGCACAGCCCTGTTGTCAAAGTACAGATGGTTATCAACTTTGTAAAGGTGCTTCTGTACATGGTTCCTCTATACATAAGCAGATTTCTTTCTGTATTGGCAGAATATAGTCTAATACAAGCATTTTTTTCAGCAGAGGTTTGTAGATCAACCGTAATGGTATTTTTCTTAAGATTGCCTGCTTACTGTAAGATTTCTATCATTGGTGTTTCCAGGAGTACTTTTCATTCTAAGGTCTTGGAGCCTGTCCTGTCTTTTGAGAAGTAACCAGGGATGCCAGTGGGATAAAATTCAGTATCTGAGTGTATCCTCTGGGCATACATAATCTTTAGAATTTGATACATACTGTGTCTTAATTCAGGTGGCTTCCTACAGTGTGTAGGCCTTTCATGAAGAAATGGTCAAGGTAATGGTAACTGATAAAGCACAGTGTGATCATGGCCATGGCCAAGACTACTCTTCAAGAAAGGCATAGCTGTAGCCAGAACACCTTTCCGGTTTTGCTAAACAAGCTTCTCTGGTGGTTAACATAACCACGTCAATCAAAGCTGAAGCTCTGCAATTTTTTTGCTGTGGTAGCAGTGGAAGCCCATCTGGTAGGCAGGTGAATGTTAAAAGCAGCAAAAAGTACATGCACCATTTGTTGAATTGGCTTTTATAGAAATTGCATGGTTTTGAAAAGTTGTATTTGGACAGAAGGTAACACATAGAATGGGAGATAGCTGGTTTTGTGGGTAGAACACCCCACGGCAGTGTTGCCTGTCTTTGAGCAAACTAGTTAAGCTGTGTTAGTACCAGCCATTCTAGGGACAGAGGCATAACACGATGCCTGTATGTTTCTGACTATATACTTATTGCCCACTTTAATTTTGGGCATCATTCTGTGTTGAAGAATACCTGTAAACTGTGTTACACAAAGTAAGGATTATAAATTAAGCCCTTTCCAGAATTAAACCTTTATACAAACAGAAGATAATTATGTTGCTGATCTCTTCAAAATGTGAGTATAGTGATATCCAGTTTTCCCAGTTAAGGTATCTCTCAGTGTTAGATATTCTAAATTGGTACTATTGCTAACATAAAACCTCTTTGTTGAGAATTACTTCCGAAGTTTGAAAATAAAAGGATCTTTTCTATAAAGAGGGCAGAAAATATGCATAGTTTGATAGATTTTTTTTTTTAATTTTTTTATAATAAGGTAAGTAGAAGTCTTCTGTTTGAATTTCCCCTGCTGATGATTTTAACTATAGAAATAGCTGGAAGGTTAAATCCAGCCTTCCTAGTACTTTCTAAGGAACTTGTTTGTAGTCTCAGTAAATTTGCTAGCGTATTAACAAAAATTAACGTGCTCAATCTCCAATCACATATTTTTCTCTTTCTTGAATGTGTGAGTCATTGAAAATCATATATCATTACATGATAAAGGTAGGGACTTAGACTTTTCCAAATGTCTTCCTCATTTGGTTACCGCTCTGTTTCCTTGATGTGCTTTGCATAACAGTATGATTAGATACAGCGAATCAGTTATGCCAATACAAAGGGAAATTTGGTTTGTAGAAATTACTCATGTATTTCTTTCATAAGAAACACCATCTTTTCTTCTTTTTTACATTTGTATATTTATACTAATAATAAACAGATTAGCCTGCTGTGACATAAAGTGTTGGGATTTGTGACACTACTGTGGCATAAAACCTGTCAAAACGCAAATGTCATTTCTATCCAAGGCATTGTAACAATTCTGTACTTTAATTGTTAAGCTGCATGGTTTACCTACCTAGGCAGAGGATAGAACCTATTTCCATAATGCAGCAGATTAAATCCCATCCATTTACCTCTCCGTGCCCGATAAAGAATGTGGTATTTGTCTTTCTTTTTTTGACTCTGTCATCTGTAAAACACTGATTTGCAGGTTGCAGTGTTGACTTTTCTTGCCGTTAGCAAGCTCACCTAGCCTGTAAATGCAAATATTCATTACAGTTGTTAAAAGCATTTTAAATTTTACCCATCGGTAGATAGAAAAGAAACCAGTAAAATACATATTAAAATCTGCTTTTTAAAAAGAGATCTTCAGTGGGAACAATAATAAGTGCTAAGTTTAAATATGAAATATTAATTCAGCCTCTCTGTGCATAAATGTTATCACAGTCTGATCATTTATTGTTATGTAATTACAGAGTATTTTAATGTTACTTGATCTAGGTAATAGCAGTAATGCCTATCTGTTATAAATCCCAAAATGTGTGTAGAAGGTATATCTGTATATGACAATGTCTGTATCACTATAGAGTTTTAACTTGAATTTTAAAGGGCATTCAGTGGTCGCAACCTGTGTGGAAGCAATAACACTTTGGTCAGGTGACTTAAGGGTTGTGTAAACAGCATTCAGAAGCTGACTTTGCACACCATAAACTAAGTGTGATGCAGTAAAAAGATCAGTTATAATCTTCCTTATCTTGAACTTCTGCTCTGACATAATACTAAATCATGGCTTCGCTGAAAGCTGACCGAGTCTCACTGCTAACTGTCATGCCTTTCTTTTTCTCTCTTTCAGCTGAGACAATCCCAGTCATACTGCACAGACACAGAATGCCTTCAGGAATGTGAGTAACTGTTGAGATCAGGAGCATGGAAGTAAAATAGACAGTAATTAAATAGTCTGACCAGTATTTAAACTGCAGCAGTTGATTTAATGTTATAGGAACATATTATGTTAAATCAAATACTACAGTACTAAAATTGTTATGTGGGGGAGGTAATTTCTGAGAATCTGTGATGCAGGTGAACATTGTACATTGGAAGCATTGTATGGAAGCAGCAATAATGATGAGTTTGGAGGTATCAGTACACCAGCATGACTTGATCAGGCCCCAAGCACTATTGAATCTTACCATTAGCCTCCAAAATAGGACGATTTCATTTTTTCCCTAAGGAAAAAATTTGGAGGGGGCTGTATTTGCCCTCCTTACAGTCATAGCAGCCTAACCACATGAGACTGGATATTCAGCACAAACCCTGACACACACACATGTTCACAACTGGGGCTGAGTGACCTGCCATCAATACTGTGAACCCTCTACTCACTGTGAGGGAGAGATTCCCCACCAGCTCTGACTGATAAGTTGACATACAGCACACCAGCATTTCTGTTGACTTGGTGGCTGTGTAGTTAATGAAGCAGAGCACTGATGTGTACATTTCTTGTAATTTGCCATGAAATACATCAAAAAAACTCTCCTGAAGAGTGAGCATTTACTAGGACAAACGTTACCAGCATCTGCAGGGAAGCGTAGCTGTGCAGAGCTTATGCAGTAATGTAAGCTTGCCCTGGAGTGCTCTGTTTACACTTTTCATGGTCTAGGGGGAACGTTGCCAAATGCTTATAAATAAAAATGAAGTGTCTCTGGTTTTCCTATATTGCTTTACCAATTGAGCATATGAATTCACTCAATTAGCCTACATTAGTACTACTGTTGTAACACTCCGAGGGAGGAGGGAGCACCTGAGCAGTGTCTGGGGAAGCAACAGCCCCTGGTGCTTGTGTCTTCTATAGGTCTAGGAGCAATGCAGTCAAGGTTTCTAGGATCTTTTGTAGAGAGCATGCTTTTGTTCACTCTCATGTTCCTCCCTCTTAACTCCCCAGTAAAACCTGTTTAAGGCTGGGCATCTAGCTTGGACTTGCACTAAGACTTCCCAGCGTGAAACAGTCCCAGATTCATTGCCAGACTCGGTTGAAGGGGAAAAGCTATGAGCTTTCCCACATAAACCCTGAAAAAAAGAGAGTGGTGCACACACTGTGCCATACAGTGCTGCTGGCTTTACTGTTTGTTTGTGGGCTTTCCAAGTTATGCTGTGTGTCTGTGACTTGTAGCACCCCTCCTCTCCCAGATGTACCTATCCTGGAGCAGACTTCCTGGACTCCCAAGCATTAGACTTCTGTGTCTGGGTTGTTCTTCTTTTTTGGTGGTGTTTTTGTGGAGGGTTTGTTTCTTTGTTTGTTTACTCACAGGCGTGTAGGAGAGGCAAAGAGGCAGGTAACAGGAGGCAGAATATTTTCTGTGTTAGAAATAGGCACAGAGTGGCTGTGCAGCTTTCTGAGCTTTAGTCCACAGTCAAAACCAAGTGATGGTAGGTCATTCTGCTCAAGCCTTGGGAGTCTTCATCATCAACATTTACGAAACAATTAGGCTAATGACTGTGTAAATGAGTGAGTTCTGTTATGTGTAGGCACAAAGCTTGTGGGATAGCTTTCATGCTACCAAGCTATAGTACAGTGGAGATATCAACAGTTTGTGGCAAATAGCTTTCCATCCTGAGATCCTTGCGATAACTGTCTGTGCAGATGCAAGCAATTTGGCAGCAATTGTTCCAAACCAGTGGTTTGTTTCAAAAACCAAAGCAAAAATTATAGAGTAAATCCTCTCCTATGCTATTATATTGCCTTAAATTTAGTTCCAGCAAAGGTATTTTTCTGCTGATGCAATGACACTGACTGCCTATTTGTCAGATTATTTTGTGATGCTTCTGTGATTCTGTGCTTGGGCGAACATGAACTCTGTAAGACTGTCAGGAGCCAAAGGCGAAAATAAACAGGCTGAGCCTGAAGAAGCTTCTAGAGATGTTTTCAGAGGCACATTAAAACAATTCTGGGCCAGTCTTCCGTCCATTGCTTCATCCTGTTCTGATGAGCTTACTATGTTTGAGGTGGGTCTCCTCTTCCTTAGGTCCCACAGCTTCATTTCCTGTTACTCGCTGACTTCGATTCCTTATTTCAGGACCTAAATACGAAGAAGCTTGTTTCACTAACACCCATTTGCTCATTCCCAGGATTTCATCTTCCATCTGGAAGCACAGCTGGGAACGTTGTCATACACAAATTCTTAAGTTGCAGGGTTGTGGAATAACTGATGAGATGTGTGTGGTTTTGCTTTGGGAGGCGTCAGGGCTGTGGTTCAACCAGTGTCACAGCAGCGTCATGTGTTACGCTGTTGCTACCAGCTGGAAGTTCTCAGAAACACCCTGCTTTGAGTCTTCCTGAGCACAGTTTGTTTTTTCAACCCTCCATTTCAGATCTCTGTAGATTTTTAGAGCCAGATCAAAGCAGTAACTCCAAGGCTCCCCCATTCGCATTTTCGTGTTATTAGCTCTAAATTCTTATTTATTGTTGCTGGCACCATTTTATTTCAATGACTACCCTGCAGAGAGTTTTCTGTCATGGTCAGAACCAGTGCTTTTGGATTTGTACTCCAAGATCCAGGAGGATATTAGCAGCACTTCAGAGAGGATTTGGGCACTCTGCTTGATGGCTTTTTCTCTGCTGATTTTCTGCTGTCCAAATATCTGCTGTGATGATAAAGCATGTGTCAGAGTGTGATGACTGTTTCCTCCATTCCAGAGGATGCCTTGGAGACAACAGGCTGCAAGTTTTGAATATGCAACACGTTTAATATTCTGTTGGGATTGTTTATGCTCAGCAAATCAGAAGATCTTATATTTTCCCCTGAAATGAGGAATAAGAGTGATAATTATTTTCTGAATTCTGTCTAATGCAGGTGGGGCAGGGAAGATTTCTCTGAAGTGTGTGGCAGTTGCAATATCAGCAGTTCATCCAACCCAGGGAGGATCACAGTTGGTGCTGAGCTGCTCTGATGGCTCATGGCCCTTCGCAGCCAGCCTTCCATGTCAAAGGAAATGAGGACTACCACCTCGGTTTTTACTCTCTGTTCTAGCAATTCCCAGATGTTGTGACCTGGATTTACCACATTCATATTTTCAACACTATTCTCATGCTCTGCTAGCTCATAATATGGTCAGAGATGACTGTCTGAAATGTTGTCTACTCCCAAATTTTTATGTATTTTAAAATGAATACATATCTGTGATTCATCTTGAGCTGTACTCACGTAGAGGAGTCACAGCAGCCTGAAATGTCTGCCAGCTCTTCCCTCCCTTTTCTGGTAATTCCCTTCTCCCTTCCTCTGCTCAAGTCCTTTTTGGCTTTCTTCAGTTTCCTTATCTCTGCCTTTGAGAGTGTCAGCTTGCAGGGAAGGTCCCACAGCTCTTTGTCTTCCCTCATGACTCATCTGTGAGATACTTCTCTTTGTACGGTTTTCTGCCTTTCTTCAGAGAACAGGCAAGGCTAAAAACACTGTAAAAAACAGGCAGTGCAAGTCAGAGAGCATGCTCTTGCCTTTCCACATGCAAGTGTTAAACAGTAAAAAGCTGAAGATCCAAAAGGAGATATTTGTGCCCTGAGAGGGCAGACAAAGAGCACCACACAGAATATGCTTTTACAGTAAAAGAAATGCAATCTTTCCTCTCTTTCTTTAGAGTACAGCCTCACTCTGAATGACAAATAGCACTTAAAGAGAAGAACTAGTTTCAGGTGAGGAGTATTTAACAAGGACATTTATTAATTTTAATATTGTATTATTGAGATTTCAGTCATGAGGTGGTTGACCTTTAATCTTTAGAAATTGTTTTTACCAAACTCATCGTTTTAACAGCTGTGATTGCCTTCAAGTAGAACATTAAATGAGGTGCACTGTCACAGGAGATTCCCACCACCACCACCACCCCTTCCCATTTCTCTCCAAGAGAAGACTAATTTATGTGACCTTGTCTGTGTTTCTATGGGAAAAAGCAAGTCAAAGAACTGTGTCTTGTACATGAGGCAACAGATAGGACTCACCAGTCATTAGCTCCCATGGGAGTTCATGCCACAATCTCAGACCAGGTCCTCATAATGCTTTTTTCTGCCTGAAGGTAATTCACCTATGATGTAAAATAGTTCCAAGTAACCACAGTGGCAGAACTGTTCAGAGGCTTCATTCAGAAGTGTGGGGATATATAGGTGTGCTGAGCCCAGGGGACCAGATGCTCTCGAAATAAAGACCTTGGGCTGGATTCAGTGTTCTGTGGGAAGGCAGGTTAGAGACTGTAAGTTTAATGCTACTCAGTGACTCAGGAATACGTACTGCTACATTCTGTACTAGTTGGTGTCTCCCAGGCACTGGAGAGTAATAATCAGATCCATCCATCAAAATGGGTGGTGACAGGAACATTTATCTGTGAGGTCAGAACAGAACAATCTTATATCCATCTGGAAATACTAGAAAATATCACCCACAGGTTCTCTTAAAGGATAGCCTTTATTCTTCAAGGAATCAAAAACCCACTTCTAAATTACCTGCAAAGTATCAATTCTAGGTAAAAGCACTATGGCTGTGAACTCTCAAAATAAGATTTTTTTTATTCTGCCTATCAGCACAAATTCCATTCTGTGTGCTTTCAGCTTCACTCAACTGTTCTTCATCCAAAAGATGGTCTTAGCTGATTGTTTTCTAAGCTTAGTGATGGAGGTCTTCGCAGCAAAAGATTATTGTCTTCTACATATTATTGCTCCCAGTAGCTGAAACAGCTTCTTTTCTGTTCTCTTGATTTGTGGTGCAAAGCTTTGAAAAGTGTGATTTTCCTTGTTTATGTGATATTTTGCTTATGCTCATCTCCTTCTGTTAAGAGATTAAAGTAACAGATTCTGCAATATCTCACATCATTATTAAAACACATGGTCATTTGTGAGAAGTGTGGGTTTAGCGGTTCTTGATTAGTGTAAACAGTGTTGTGGCTGGTTTAGTATCTGGCATGCTTTGAGTAGGTAGTACAGGGCCGAGCTGATCCAGTGATCAGCTGCTGTCTTGCTTAACTTAGTTTAGAACATGCTTCAGCTCACTTGGTTACATCTAAACTGTATTACAGTGCAGGCTGGAAGAAATTGTCTTGCACAAATGTGTGTGGTTTCCTTCTGTGGTTCCTTCTGCTCCCTTCCTTGGCCTGCAGCATGAGCTGACCTAGCAACATTTACTTATCCCAACTTTTGTTTAACCACAGACCCTAAGTGCACTGTCTCTCAGCAAAAATTCCAGAAGGCAGTCTGACTAGTCCCTGTTTCTCTGCATTGTATGGGGGATCCAGCATAACAGGTGATTGGAATTTTCCATGTGCTACTGAACATACGCACCAAAGCTGTCTTATGTGCTGCTGAAGGTAGTTTGAGACAGCTATTAATGTTGTCTGGAAGCCCCAGAATAAAGCAGTTCTTTTCATGCCAAATTATATGTTAGTTCACTGGATTGCATATATAAAGGTCATCCAAGATTTAAAATATGATGGTGATAACAGTGGTATTTTCCCTCAACACAATTGCAGGTCTAAACTCTTAGCTGCTCAATTCCATGTGCTTTCTGAGTCAATTATATGTTAGAGTAATGAATTAAAAGATGAGCATTCTTATTTGTTTTCTTTGCACTATACCTTCTCTTCAAAACCAGCACACTTTATTCACTTATATCCCCAAAAGAATTGTCACTTGTAATTGTCACTATAAACTCCTAGTCATATAATTCCTCTACATTAGCAGCTTCTCAAGTTTTGAGATGTCTGTATTTTGAACATTTGAAAGGCAAAAGCTGTATTGCAGTTTTGTTTGCTCATACATGTGAATGGTGGTTGTGCTGTCAGAAACATGAGCTTCTGTAACGTTTCTTTCTTTGATGCTTTTGGGTGCATGTGATGTCAGTAAAGGACAACAGCCAAACAGCCCCAGCTCATGAAGAGTTCTCACGAACTCAAGCTATTCACAGAACAGCAGTGTTGTGAATGTCATATCCACAAGCTTTCATACAGCGCCCCTTTGCTGTGTTGAGAACAAACCATTTTCGTGGAAGAGCCTCTGTTAAAAATGCTACCCAGTATGACAGTGGGGAGGGTGGTTCTTTGGTATGAGCATTAATCTTCAAGGAGATGACTCCAGCAGTTCTCTGTGTGTATGTTACCTAGTGAATGTTAATTAAAAACTTCCAGCTGATACTGAATCCAGACCTGACTCCGTGATGAGATGATCCAAATGAGTTGGGACAACTGAAAAATCTGGACGATATGAGTGTCACCAGACAGTATCTACCCATTATTCTATGCCATTCACGTCATGCTCAGATCCCACGTTTTCAATATACTATCACTCTTAATCTCATATACATATATATATACATATATATATATATATATGTACATCCACAGAGAGAGAGAGAGATCATTCCTTAGTGCATGGACCAATCCCTATAAATCTGCTGAGTCCATCTGGTCCATGATGTTGGCCTCCATCTCTTGTAACGGTCTTTCAGAGCAGGAGAGAGAGTGTGATGTAGTCAATCTGCCAGGCCTCCCAATATTTGTACTTCAGCCATCATCCTCCATACCAAAGAGGCTTTAACCGCTTGGTTTGCTTAATTGCAGCACATTTCACACTCATGAATAACCTTGGCAATAGTGTCCATTGCTAAGTCCACCCCTCGATCATGAGTCAGTCTCTGTGTTGAATCTCTGCTCTGATGGCTTAAGGTGTCACGGGCCCATCAGGCTCAAAATAATTCACCCTCTCCTTCAGTAGTTTCTGCAACTTGTCCCTGGGGACTCCATACAGCTGCCTTCCATCTCTGACGCTTCTAAAGCATTGGAGGGACCTGCTGGCCTAGATACTTGCCCATACTGTCCCACACAGCCTGCCACTCATGACTGTCCAGCCTTGGGGAAAATCTCTTGGTCCTCCTATATCATCATCTAACCCTAGACGAGATCCAAACACGACTCCACTTGACTTTTGAGATCAGACGAAAAGGTCATGGGTAAAACACACTCTATGTGTGTGCCAACATGCTGATCCCCATCACAAGCAGCAGGAAGGTCTCAAGGGTACCCAAAGGCAATCCAAAGCCTTCAGAACTCTCAAATGACGCTGCTGTACTTGTCACTGGGGCTGGTGCAGCTGC
>JBCJKH010065462.1:0-18872 GCA_039877255.1 Loriculus beryllinus | reverse complement strand
GGGGCAGCCACAGCTTCTCTGGGCACCCTGTGCCAGCGCCTCAGCACCCTCACAGGGAAGAGCTTCTGCCTTGTATCTAACCTGAACTTCCCCTGTTTCAGTTTGAACCCACCACCCCTTGTCCTATCACTGCAGTCCCTGATGAAGTCCTTCTGCAGCATCCTTGTAGTCCCCTTCAGATATTGGAAGCTGCTGAGGTCTCCACGCAGCTTCTCTTGTCCAGCCTGAACAGCCCCAATGTTCTCAGCCTGGCTCCATATGGGAGATGCTCCAGCCCTGAGCATCCTTGTGGCCTCCTCTGGACTTGCTCCAACAGCTCCAAGGCCCTCTTATGCTGAGGACACCAGAAGTGCACACAGTGCTGCAAGTCGGGTCTCACGTGGGCAAAGTGGAGATGTCTCAATGTCTAAACCTGCATTGTTTAGATGCCAGTTTGTGGTTCTATTGCCATTTCATACACATTATCACAATGCTATCTACATTAAGCCTTTTGGGGACCACTGTAGACCCTTCTTGCCTTTTATCCCCCTGATAAGCTAAGACATCTTTCCTAAACTGGAATTAAAGTATCTACCACAAGAGATGCCCCTATTTGGTATAAGTTGAGGAAAACAGGAAAGAGCAATTCAAGCAGGCCTTTATTGTCTACTTGATGCTGTTCATTTTGTGCATCAAAGTGATGTGAATTTTACCCAGAAAGCTCCAGTACAAACTGATAACCCTGTGGGTTTCCACCCCCATTGCCCACATCCTTTCACAGCTGCAGTTTTGCAGAAGAGAAGCTTCATTCCTGTCAACAGCAACTCTTCAACTTGAAGCTCTTCAGATTGTTTGAGGCCATTTAACATCACTAAAGCTATTCCCCCACCTCTCCAGGAACTCCTGCATTTCTATAGTCAGCCCATTTGGTTTAAGGGAACTTTTACAGAGGCCCATCACACAGCATAAAAAGGAAATGTAATCCCTATGTTAGGGATTTAAAGGGTATTGCACAGAGAGCCAGTGACTTGTTCAAAGTTACAGGAAGTCTGGAATAGGATGTAACTCCTGCGATCTTTTCCCATTCTTCTTTATCACCTTATTTTCTCTTTGGGGAGTGTTTCCATGTCTGCAGTGTACCTGTGTGACTCAATGAGCCTCTCCTTCCTATCAGATGTACTATTTCTTCTTTCCTTCCCGTGGCCCTTTTTGTTTAGGTAGACACATCCTTCCTGGGGAGCTGAGCAGTCTCCACGCTGCGCCTTGTCCCATATGTATGTTCCTTACTCTACATCTCAGGCTCCACAGCCAGGCACACTGAACAGGAGCAGTGAGAAGAACTAATAAAGTGAAGGAGAGGAGGAGGAGAAACCTGTAAATCTTCAAAGGATGATGAAAGGGTTCTGCACTCTTTGCTGCAGATCTGAGGGAGGAGCAATCTCGGCCATTTCAGGCAGTTCTGATGCTGCTGATGCTTTCTTCTTGTGCTCTCAGCTTTGAAAGCAAAGTTAATGGAAACCCAACATCATTATCCAACTGCAGAGCAGGGTAGCAGGAGATACATTGACCAAACCTTACCTCACCTCCAGCAGCATCCATCAACCATGGGGAGCTCCTTAGAGCCTGCCTGGAGCACCTTTGCCCAGCCTCTGAAGAGCGGCTGCAATACCTGACCTGTTCCACTGCTCCTGTCCTGCTGCTGAGAACACTCCAGCAGAGGGGGCTCAGAAACTGGTTAAGAACCAGGAGTCGTTCTACTGGTGGAATGGGCAAAGCTAAAGAGAAGGAAGAGGAGGAAGGATGTTAGAGATGTTACATGCTTTTAGGTCATTCCTTCCCTCTGAGCTGGCAGCCTGGACTGTTTATAGAGCAGCACTAAGTAAAAGGCACACAATTAAGTGCTTGTTACAGTCACAGGCCCCCAGACAACTCAGATACCACTGTTTCTCTGCCCCTATGCAGAGTATATTCTGTTCCCCATAGAGGTTTTCTTTCATTTCCACTGTTTACAAGGCAGTTACTGATCAGTGACGATGTGCTTTTCACTTAGAGCTGCCATCAGAGCAAGTCAGCCAGAGATCAGCTGCTCCTCAATACCTTTTCCTCATCTCTTTTTCTACCAATATTCATCTCCAGGCTTTTACGGCACTTGTTTCCCCCCACTAATAGACAATTTGTTGCTCAGCTCATCTACCAGCTCCTTTTTGCAGCTCCAAAGTTGCCTTCTTTCACTGGAGTGGAAGCTGAGAAAGTTCCTTCAGAGAGATCCAAAGCACAGATCCAGGGAAAACAAATTATCCAGGAGGATGCAGTATCTAGGAGGATGTAAATATATCTCTATGGTAAAAGACAAACAACACTTAGAAGGAAAGCATCTTTTCCAAATAAGGACCATAAGAACAAAGTCCATATATAGATTAAAAACCAGTATAGCATCTTCACAGGCAACTCTTTCCACTGTGGTCATGAAGCTTAAGCAGCTTTGATTTCAAAGCCTGTACACAAAGAGTTAGAGAGGAATTCAGTGTTGCCAGACAACAGCTCAACTGAACTGGAGTTCATCTAAATAATGACTGAAGGCATCAGTCCCGCTCACCAAGGTCTAAGGGAAACGCAAACCTCTGAGTTCTGCCACTCTGTCCCCCTCTAGGTCCCAGTTCTGATGACACCAGTGACTGAGCCTGTAAAGAAAACACCCTTGAACAGAGCTCACCTGGACATAGGAGAGACTTAAAAGCTAAATCAGCACCTAATTGCTTTGTCTTCAATTTACTCAAGAAAGCCTCAGAGACCAATTATTTGGGTTCATCTTAACAACAGGCAGGGAATTACCATTTGCTGTGCAGGGAACAAGCACGATGCAAAACCTAAGCACAAACACCACTCACACGCAGGGACCCCACATTTGAAGTCCACATGCACTAACCATCCCATCACAGTTCTGTTGTGACTGGGCTCCTAACAATGCAATTGTTGGGAGTAACTTGCAACTTGGAGGAACCACAACGATCCAGTTTGGGTGTTTAGGATGAGAGATCAATACATGTCAGCAGAGACAAGATAAAGGAACGGCCCTCCCCTTGACAGCAATAAGCTTCACTCAGAAGGAAGCTTGTGTCCCTCCCTGCTCATCCCAATGGATCCCAGGATCACCACACAGTGAACTGCAGTCGATCTACAAATGTTCCATTTTTATTACAAAGTATGAAAGGCAGAAAATACTGTACCTAATACACAGGAGGCTGAAACTTAGAAAGGAGGTTAAAAAACCGGAATAGAACTACATAGGAAGCAGGAAAGAGCATAAAAGGATGCAACGTCCAAGCCATTTCAGAAAGTTGCGTTTAAATATACAGTTTCAACAACATGGTTCCATGATTCAGGTGTTAAAATCCATTGTAACAAAACTGGGTTTTGTATTTTCTCCATAAAAATAAAGGAATATAGGGACACTGCAGTTATCCATGTCAACAACATAGGTCTGTTGAATAGCAGGATACTAGGATTTCTCTAGGACAGCAGCAGAGTTACAAATCTCAATAGGGAAAGTGGAGAAAAGGACAGAAGTAGAACTACTATTGCTTTAACATAGTTTAGTGAGAACAAGATGTCAGGAATCGCCTATGGATGCTTGTACAATCATGCTACAAAGATCACACCTTCAGGAAATTACCACAACGGGACGGTGAGTGGGAAGAGCAGAAGGGAAAACACACAGAAAAGTGAACATCTACTTGACTACTGGGAACAAAAATGCTTCGGTGCAACAGGTTTCAGTTACGCTGTGCACTGCTACCAACCCAAGGCTAACAAAAGAAAAGGTTCCTTTTAAGTAGTAGATTGCAGAATTCATATTTACCAGGGTGTCAAAGGAAAAGAAAAGCTTCTCAGCTGGACCAGACTCACTCATTCTCTGCCTCTTGCATTTCTGCCCCTGCTCAGATTCCACAGACTCATCCTCATCTATATCTGAGGGGACTTGGGAGTCGCATGTCTTGCAAGCAGGAAAGCAAACTCCAAGGGATGAGAGGTGGAACATGGGCTCACAGCTACTCATGGCCACAGAGTTTTCTTCAGAAAACAGCTTATTTCTTCTCTTGGTTACACTTTCTGACCAGCAATCAACTTGATGGAAGCCACGTGGGTAACTTTGTACGTTGCTTTTATGATGATGGGGATTCTAGTTTGATGCCAAGTGTCAGAGGCTGCACGAAAGGCCACTGGAACACTTGGCAAAGGGATCATCTGGAATGAGGCAGCAGCAAGCCAGGCTCACAGGTGCCTTTGCCTCTGGAGTCTGCCATGGATCACTAGTGGGTGACTGGGATTTAGCTGCATTGTGTATTATCAGGTTTTAGCACTGGTGAAAGGTGCTGATCAGTACTGGGGATGTCTTCCCTTTAAAGAGAGGAGCCAGGGGCATGCTACAGTCCTCTCAGTGTCCTTGAGAACCAGACATCCCTGACTGTTCTCAGGTAAGCAGGGGGAATGCAGCTGCATCTCCAAGTAAATGTGAGAAAGTGCTCAGTAAGTGCCACATACAGCTGATTCCTTGGATTTTCTGCAAAGATCAAGAGAAGCAGGGCCATTGCTCATTCCAGAGCTGATTTTGGACACTTCCTTTTCACGTTCACTGTACCATAAGTACAGGCCTGCTCTGGAATACTGCTAGAAAGCAGGAAACATGTATCAGAGAGAAGGTGTTAACTGATGGGGTACCATAGCCAGGATTTGGGGTGGCAGGACCAGTTAGCAGAGAGAAGACTAAACCCTTCAGTACCTTGATGGAACTGTGCAATCTACTGAGCCAAAAGCTTACCCTTGCTGCTGTTCCACGATGGCCTGAAAGAGTTTAAATACCACTAAGAAAGAAAGGACAAGTTCCAGAGTTTAGGTTAGACTTTACAGACAGCAGCTGCAGTTTGTCTATCAAAAAGATAAGTTAAGCACAGAACCCAGCTACATCTTTACACAACCAACTTCTGCCATCGTGTTTGGATGGCAGAAGACTCAAAACACCATCAAGGTCCTCAGCTAAAGGGACTCTGTGGGTGACAAGCACCACAAGGTTGCTTGGGTTGGTTGTGGCAGTCTCAATACAGAGCTTCAGTTTCACATTAACAGCATTGTCCAGTGCTTAGTTTTGGTGTTCAGTGGAACCAAAAGAGGGTCCACAACCACCACAGCCGGTTTAGGGTTTTGGTGACCGTGGTGTTTAACATTTCATACAACACACAGACAAATGCCTACCATAAAAGGGCTGAGGAAAAGATGACTCCCCTCCTAATCTCACCAGAAATATACTTGATAAAGTGCCATCTGCAAAAGAACAAACCAGACACACTCAGCTTTCTTCATTTACATTTAAAACAAGCACAACAGCATCTGTGAATTCTAATCTATGGGACTCCTCCCCTCGCCTAGTCTCTGGCACGCAGTGATCTGCAGTGGAGACTGATGCAGCTTTCTCATTGCAACACCAGGCAAAAATAGATCTTTTTACTATTATCCAGAACATTCAGTAGAGTACTTGCAGCTAAGTTTTGAAAGGATCATTAAGTTTGACTTATGAGAGGCAATGCCTCCCCCGTTAAGTACATTTCAAGGTTCCATAAGGAACAACCTGTATTATCCAGTCTCCTTTTGTATCACTCTTTGAAACCACTTTGTTTTCTTCCTAAATAGATTGTCAGAGCACTCGGATCCTTGCCTTTTAAATCCCTGCACGCAGTACAATTCCCAGAGATGCAACCTCCCATAGCCCATTTCATTTAGAGAATTAAAAGAGCTGGCATCCTCTGCATTAATGCACCAGCCAACTTGTTTTCACCTTACTAATGAGTTTTACATAATCAAGATCTTCTGGTCGACAGCAAATATATAAGCAGAAATCTTTGTTCTGTTTAAACCAAGAGAACTTGGTTTAAAACAGAATATAATCACCAAACATTAGCTTCGGATCTGGAATTAATCGACTGGAGAAGTGATACAGAACTACGTAAGTCTGCATCTTTCTGCCCCAGCATCAGTCTTGCCTGTACCAACAATAACACGCCACGTTCTGCTTTGCTAACCTCACTGATGCTCACTTTTCCCTGCATGTTACTTTGTACTCAAGGGATATGAAGCATTTGAAAGCAGTTGCTCTGCATCCTCTGCTTGTGCAGTAAACTTCTGGACAAAACTAATGTTTATAGGGCCTTTACGCTCAACATCATTGTTAAGCAGGCAAAACATGACAAAAACTGCACCTTCTGAATCACAGGCTACAGTGCCAAGGCTCAGGGGCTTATTTTATCTTGCAAATAAACTTGAAGCAGGAGGCAGACCATGAGTTTCCTGCCTCTGTGTCAGCAGGTGCTGGCAAAAGGGCACCAAAGCCTCTCACTTCCTTCTCTATCTGGAAGTGCCATTTGCACTACAGAACATCTCACCCATGAGGATTTTCATGTCTTTTCAGTCATTAACCTTTCAAGTGACTCCTTTGAAAAGAAGATATTTTAAGGAGCATTTCCCTGTTCTAAACCAGCCTCCAGTGACTTCAAATGTAATTTCACATGAAGAATGACAATGGATTATGCCCAAAGCAGTATGTTGTGGATCCAGAAGGTACCCCAACTGGCTAAACAAACAGGATTCAGGCTTTACTTAGAACCCACTGGAGCCTACAAAATGCCTTCACTTGTCTTTGACAAGTTTGCAATAGGCTTCCAAGTTCCACAGATAACTTTAAGCAGTTTTATGGATGGAAGAACTGACACTCATCAAGTTCATAACAGGACTGTTTTCCAACAGTAGCAAAAGCTACCTGAGCTATTTGACTATTAGCTCCTTTACACATGCTCTCTTATCATCTTAGTATAATAGATTGCACTCCTCTAGGAATAAACTGCCTTTGCCATTTAATATAGCCTACGGAGTCTTTTAGTGACTTCTTTAAATTGTCTTTTGTCTTTTTTAAAGCACAGCTCTGCAGCTGTAAAAGCTGCATTTTTAAGGTGAGCCACAGATGTACCATCTTTTACTCATGCCATCGATACAAGAAGATGGCTTTGAAGCATAAAGAGGGCTACAGAAAGTATTAAAACTAGTTAGTTCCCTCTTAGTAACACAGCATATTATGCCTACTGTTAATAATTAAACAGTACATGACAAGTACAGATTTGCAAATGAGTATCTAAAGTTGTGAATGCCATTAAGTGCTTCCACTAAGGAAATCTTCCTCTTCACTTCGCTCTGCACAAGTATTTGCCAGCTTAAGATGAAGTGCTATTGTAATAAGTGGTACCCTAATCATTCAGCTAACACTGGTCTGACACCTAGATCAAACTATGGGACTCATAGCACTGCTGCTAATAAGAAAAACCTGACCTTCAAGTCAAATCAAGCTTTCTATCAAGTATCCCACAACCAAATATGGAATGGCACTGACAAAACATGAGCTTGAACTGTGTGAGAGTCTCTTGGTTCTCTGATAGTAAAAGGAGAGATGGAATACAGCTGTCCCTACTGAAATCCTACCAAATTCAAAGCCAGGCAGTGCATTCCTGAGCTCCACGTCGAGAAGCAGCCTGTAGAAGAGTATTGCTGTATGTCCAGTGCAATGAAACTCCTCTGATTCTGTTCCCTATTTGACAGTGCTTTCAGTGGCAGCTTCACTGTTTCACTGCAATCACATTCGCAACTTGCCTTTCCTGCACAAACTGCCAAGATCCACATTTACCAGTGCCCTGCTGCCTCCAATTGCAGGTGAACACTCACTAGGTGGAAAGAACTTTGATAGGTTCTGACATTTACATCAAGACTCGGCTGGAATATCTTCCCAGACCAGCTATGCCTGGCATATCTTCACCAGGACAGTACTGCAGAGCATCCATCTGAGCAGCCACATTATATTAAGACTTCAGTGATGACTTTTATCTTGCCTAACCCACTCAGCTTTGATTGAAAAGTGTTATTGTAGAGTGATTCACTCTTCAAAACTGAAACAGAAGCCCTTGGGCACATCCCCCAAAGCTATGAGGGTGACAAGTGCCAAACCTTAGCCTCAGTGGCACTTTCTTTCCTTCGACATCTATCTTTGTGCATTGCATTAGGGAATAATTTCTTTCAGAGAAACAGCTTTTATCTCGAGAGCAGACCAGCTCTTCTGACTCATCTCCCTCATTCAACAAGACCTGACAGTACAAAGCAAATAGACTTTGGAAGGGAAGATTGCTTTGCAGTCCTCTCAAGAACTCCCAGGAACACAGCCCAAGGTACAGGCTAAGCCCAAAATCTTGCTCAGATCATTTGCCAATCAAGCAAGCTACAAAGTGTGAAACCATTTTATTTTGGTTTAGATAGGAAGCCTTCCGAAGGGAAATCATGTGATTGGAAGTCTCCATCCCAAGTCCATTACATACCACATTTTGCCAGGAGCAGTTTACCTCCTGGGAGCTTAAATCATGCACGTATCTTCCTCCTGAAACCTATAACCATTCTGTCAGCTACCACAAGTGCAGGATACACACAAATCCAGTTATAAGTTAAAAATAAGGCCTACCATAGTAACAACTGCCTCTAGCATGAGAGAAGTGTAAAGAAGTTGTGCAACAAGTACTTCACAGCACCAGGAAATTCTGCCCAGCTCACCAGGTATAAGAGCCAAGGCAATAGTTAATTCTGGCAGGCCTTTACTGCCAGGGAGCCTGCAGTGTTGTATCAAGGAATAGATCCTGCTTTGGGCATATGGAAATGGATCACATATCAAAAGTAAGAATTAGGGAGGAAAAAAAACCACCTTACTCAATAGAAAGTTATAGCCCAATATATAAAAAACATACAAATGTTTTCAACAGTTTAGAGGCAGCAACAACAGGAATGCTACAGATTCCTGCCAAGGTGGCTGTTAACATCAGTGTCTTTTTTTCCCCCCCACCTTGTTTTATACCTGCATCTCTTAAACTAGTTGATATGCTACCTCAGCTGGCTGACACACACATGGACATACGCTGCAACTTAATAGCCTGCAAGCTTCTTAATACAATCAAACAAATATACAGAACTTTAACTGAGGGGGAAAAAGAAGGAAACCAGAACCCAGAAGGTCCAAGAGGCTCAGCACGTCTCTGCATTTTAGTCTTGGAGAGACAGGAGAAACCTGCCATTGATTCTTGTAACAGTTCCTTGTAACAGTAGATGCAAAGCAACAACAGATACTGGCCACTTGACTTGCGTTGTTCTTACTTTAGAGGGGAGGGGAAGTTATACAGCCCTGCCTCACTGTGGCATGAAGCAGTAACGTTACACCCTCAAGATCTCCAGGCAGTTGTTGTAGCAGATAGCTATCCAGTCTGGCTGAGTTGATGCCCACTGTACATTGTTGATTTCTCCCTCTGCTGTATAGGCCAAGATAGGGTCCTCAATGGCACGAGGCATTTGCTGGATATCCCAGATGAGAGCCTGATGGTCATCCGCTGCAAATGGAAGAGAAAATTGGAAATGCAACCAAAGATCTCCATACATGGTAATTTCCTGGGCTACATGCCTGTCAGTAAAGACAGGCTAGAGCTTTTTGTAGTCCAGAGATGCAACTATCCTCCAACAAAATCAACTTGGATCATTATACATTACCCAGGACAGAGCTGAAAACCAAGTGATCAGTGGAACTCCTTTCAACTGAAAACATTAAAGAACTAGATTGCAAAAAGCTAAGGAACATTAAGATACTCCAGCTTAGCTAAAGCAGATACCCAGTTTGGGCACTGGGCTTTGCTACCACACAATAAGCTGCTAAGCATCCACCTCATAGCACTGAAAGACACTCAGGGATTCACCAATGCAGCTGGGTAGGGATGGATCACACTTACCAGCTGTGCAAATGTGGCAGGACGAATGAGGTGCCCAAGCAATTCCATTTACACACGCTCTGTGGTTGTTTAACCTGGCAACAGGAGTGCAGGGAACTCTGACATCCAGAATCACAACCTTCAGAAACAAAACCCAACCAAATTAGGAACCTGCATTTGTTTCTTCAGAAAACCAAATATTTTGAGCTAAGGCTATAAATACAGCCCTTTCCTAAAGGATGTGGTTGGGAAGCAAACACTGCTCTCAAAGAATAACTTCACCCTGGTCAATGTGCCAGATGTCTCAAAAGGAGCCAGATCTCAGGGAGAGCTTGCAGGATACACAAGGGCAAAGGAATTGTGCCTCCCTGAAGCAGTACAGCTGACAAACAAAGATACCTTGTTCTGGGTTCAACATAGAGGGCAGGGTGACTGAAATACCTGCAGGTAAGATTTTATGTGGAAGCTATTGCTCAACTGGCTCACAGACCCCTCTTAAACATCAGCTTAAAATATATGGGCCACAGAGATCTTCAAGTTTACAATGCCAAAGTTACTTTATAAGTTAAAGTTAGCGCATGAAGAATTGGTATTTGAGTTCAAGTACTGACACTGCCCTCTAAAGAGCTGACTACTGAGCAGTACCAAGAAACCACAGCACCCAAAGGGGATGAGCTGTCACCTTACCTCCATACCATCCATGGCCATTGTAGCAAGATAGTTGGGATCCTGCTTATTCCAGCAGAGACGCAGCAGTGGATGATGCTGTGGGTCCTCATAAATGATGGTGCTGTGCTCCAGATGACGGAGATCAAACATCCTCACTGAGCCATCTGCACCAACTGAAGCAAACATGTCTCTGCCGCCGCCTGCCCGGCTGAAGGCAATGTCATAGACCTGTTCAGTGACAGGGCAGAAAGAAAACCTTGGCTTTAGTGAGCGCACTGCCTTCTCCTTCACACCAAGAAGGATGTTATCTATGGACAGCAGGCCTAGCTGGGACATAATCTGTAAAGCACTTCATGTTCCTAGCAAGTCTGAGTGATTACTCTTGCCAAAAGGAGGAGGAAGGCCAGGCTGGATGGGGCTAGGAGGAACCTGCTCTAGTGGAACCCTGCCCTGTGGCAGGGCTTTGGAACCAGATGAGCTTTAAGGTCCCTTCCAACCCAGTCTGGGATTCTATGACTCAGGACTGGAGCATAATAAAACAGGCGTTTAAGCCCAGATTGCACAATGAGTAACTAGAGTAGTTTTGATAGCCAATAGTAGAGTTTTAATGAGTTTGGTTGTACTCAGAACTGTGTATCTTAATCCTACATAAATTACCTTTTTGGATCATAAGTTACCTTTTTGAAGAAAAAGGGAGAAAACAGAAAAGTTCTGCTCCTTTTCTACCACTTCAAAAGCATGCAATATAAACCATCACAAAAAGCCCTGTCACCTCTTTGTCATGTGCAATAAGCTGGGTTTTCACATGGCCGGAGACCAGATTTACTCTTCCCAGAACTTGTCCTGTCTCCAGACCCCAAATAGTGCAGGTTGTGTCAATACTAGACGTACCTGAAACAAAAAACACGTTGTTATCAAAATTAATATGATCACAAAGTATTTAATCACTTACTGGATTAATGTAATACCCTCCAACATCTACAGATTGAAATAGCTACAAGAATGACACACGACTGAAATCAGGAATGTCAAACAGCCAAGAGCTTACCATGCATTTAAATGACCCAGACCTTTTAACTGCAGAAATAGTCTTGCACACAGGAATAAAGTGTAAATAGCTCATGTCTACTTCCATCTATTCAGAAACCTGATGGAACTCTGAGATGAGCTCTCCCATCCTCTAAGTCTCATGTGCATGTCAAATGCAAAATTCAATCAGTGTTGAAATACTGTGTGATTATTAATTGGTTACTCCTGTGGGCTGAAGGTGGGGGGGGAGCAGTAAAGCTCTTAAGAGATGAGAGATGCAACACACAAAAAATAAATCATGTAGTAAATAATTACTAAGACATATTATCACTGTTAATCTCTGGGCAAATCCCCCTGACATAAATGGCTGTACTCTTCTGGGAAACAAACCTCTGCTGGATCAGGCATCTAGGATTCACAATTTGTCCCATAGGCTATAATTAAACCTTAAGCATTCAGCCCCCTCCTCCAACTGAATTAAGGGCCCTTGGCTGGACTCCTGCTGCTGAAATGGCTTCACAAAAGACAAAGCTTGGTACACAGCTTTCTATCCACTCCAGAACACACTGAAATAAGCCACAGGAGTTGATGTACATCAGTACTTAACACAACGGCAGCTTACGAACCCTGAAGAGTAAGCCTCCCGATCTGCAAATCAGGAACATGCCTTAATCTAACCTAACCAACTTATTCTGTATTAACAGGGCACCTTTCAGTGCAGAAAGTCTCAATGAGCTGCACAATGATGCAGCTTGATGATGCAGAAGTTTGTCCACTGGGTAGTTATCAGAGTAACCACGGGACATGCAATGGAACAGCAGCCAGTCACAGCCCAGACTTCACCAGACTGAACTCACAAGCGTGGCTTTTCCATGCCAAACACGTAGTGTTTTGTCAGGCTCACCTAGAAGATAAGGATCCACTTCATTCCAGTCAAATGATGTGAGTGGAGCACAGAAATCAGAGTTCTTGTTGTTGTTCAGCAAACACTCCAGCCGGGTCTCTGTTTCACCCACCTGTGAAACATCAGATTTAAACATCCACATTACACAATTTGTTCCACCTGGACCTCCCAAAATGTAAGGTGTTAATCCTAAAGCTCTGGGAAACATAATCACCATCTCTATCTGCACTAAAGCAACTACTATGATAACTCCACTTCTCCTATAATCTTCATATTTAGCACATCTATTGCAATTAAGGAAACAAATCATCAAGTGCTCTGACTTGATTTTATGCCTTAATACTGTAGCAAGGGCAAGACACTCTAGAAAGAAAGTAACTCACTTCAAGAAATCTGCTCTTGAGTGAAAATGAGATCGAGACACAACAAAAAACCATGGTTCATCTTTTCCTAGGGAGGATTTACTCACTCTCCACACACGCAGGTAGTCACCACTAGTTGCCAGCAGGTCTGGATATACTCCCTTGGTGTCTGGGATCCACATAAGCTTGGTGGTAGGGTAGGGGTGGTCAAAGGTGTTCCTGCAAATGAATTCTGAGCTCTCTTCATCCAACCCCACAAGCTGCACCTGTAAGAAGCCATATTCAAAGAAAGCATTTTATCAAAGCACTCATTTATAACTACTGCATTAAGACTGAGTATGTATTTCAGAAAGACACCTTCTGTAACCTCAAGGACAATATAAAAGTCCCATCATGCCAATGGAATGAGAAATCATTAAAGCTTTGCTTCCAAGCTGGGGCATGTTAAGCCAAGTGAAGTCCACATCATCTGCACAGTGCTTTACTTTGAAGAGATGACCTCATATGAAGCAAAATCCAATCCTAAAGGATTAAAGACCACCCTTCTCTTTTCCACATTGCAAAGCCTAGTTTAAATCACAGGCTTAAACTGCACAAACGTTACTGCAACTCATCTTTAACTGAACTGATGCTGGCAATGTCATTTCCAGAGAGCAGGAGGAGCTGCAGTTTGCACGACAACCACCCACAATTAAAGCCCATATCATGGAATTCTTGGCCATAACCCTGCAGATTGTGACAGATCCTGACAGCTAATTAATCAAGCTGTTTTCAGCATCCCATTACCTAAAATGTTCTGTCACAACTGCATGAAATTAAGATCCAGAATAATCACATCAATGGGTCAGAAAGCAAAACAGAATTCAGACCTAAAAGAACTGGAAAGCTCAAAGATTCCCATCATTATCCCAATGTTTTGTGTGAAAAGGCCAAGAAAGCAGATCTCCTGAAGGATTCTTGGTGACTGAATTCCAAGTTAGGTTTCTTGCACAGTAATGTGACAGGGGAAGGGCTAAATCATACCAAAGTGATGCAAGACAGAATAAACAAGAAACTATCTCCACATAGCTTGGTCATGACAACACCTGAAGTAATGCTTGAAGTCCTAGACATGATGTTATTAGAAAAATATTGACATGTCAAAGTGTTCAGAGAACAATACAGTGCTGGGAGGATGTGTTTGACCTAGCAGTGACCACAGGACCTAACAGGATGAAAGCCCCACTGTGTTCAATGCTGCTCAAACACAAACATCGTGAGGACAGCTCATTACAATGTGTTTGTAAGCTGCTCACGGTAGGAACTTCCTAATACTTTCTACACAGCAGCTTCCTCCTGGAAAGAGTGGCTTAATGGATTTTGTCTAAGATGTTTATCTGGAAAAATCCTGAATATTGTGGGATAAGCAATTTGGTTAATAACCTACACATTTAAACTAGATCAGAAATCTACCCTATTGTTTTCTACATAATAGAAAACCAACAAATGCTTCAGTGGATCTTAAACTATAACATTAGCAGTTAGGAGCCCATTTAGAGATGCTCATAACAAATGAAAACCTTGCCCCGTCACAAGTCCTTCCCACCCCATAACAAACCCTAAAAGACCCTATGAGATGCTTCTAGAAACTGTGTTATTTGCCTGCCTCGTATTCTATTAGAGCTACCCCTTATTACACTTTACACTCTGGCATGAATCAGTTAAGAATTTCCCAGTCTCCTGCTGTGACTGACACACAGCTTTCAAACCCCTTTAGGGATCACAACTACTAAGCCGATTTTACAAAGGAAGCAAATTGTCCTTGGAGATAGAAAATCTCATGGCAAGGGCAAGATCAGAAGACAAATGACCTCGAAGCATTTCTTCTGCTTTGCTTCTGCTGGTTGCAGCTCAGTACAAGCAATCAACAAACTCAGAACCAAAAAGCAGTCTCAAACAGCAAAGGACCCACTTCCATTGCTGTGAATGCTCACCTTCCTGCACTGCACCTCCAGGTTTAACCCCTCAACTGTGTGACAACCCAGTATCTTTGTGATCTGGGATGTCTGTAGATGTAGGCCAGTTTGGAGAACCATTAACACCACTGGGCAAGAGCTGCAGATCAGGTGTCTGACACTGGCAGCAGCCTGTGACATCTCTGAGCAGGAGGCACTGGCCTACCCAGAGACAGGAGCAGAAAATACTGCTTGAGAAGCTCTATTCTTTCTTAACTCAGCACAGTCAAAGATATGACTTCTCTCTGGACTTGATCACATACAGCAATTATAGAATCCCTCTATTCATCCTCTTGTGCAGGCTGAACATGAGGAGATGAAGTTAGTTTCAGGATGCTTAATTATATTAGAGCCCTGTCACTCCCTCCTGCAAGCGAAGCAAGATGTGCTGCTGCATGAAGTCCAGCACAGGTTAAGAGTGAGGGGATACTAACAGCAATGTAACCATCAGTTTGGATATGATTTGAACCATTCTGCATCCACCTGCAACTCACTCCAGTGGGAAAACGAGGACCACTGTGTTCCATCTCCATTAGTTTTGTAATTACACTGTGACAGTAGCCAGAAATCGTAAATATTTCATGTTTCTCCAATACATTAAGATATGCTAAAATTGGATCTGGATTGTCATAAGGCTTAACTGCAAGTGTGCAACTGAGTAAAGAAATCATTTCATCAGCATTCCTTAACTTCTAAAAGGATGACATCTCTCTTCAACATGATCCAAAAGAACTGGACACCAAATTAAACAATGCACAGTTCGGTAACAGCTTGCTGCTTTTTCTTGTGTGCTCTGAGGAACAGTGAAGTGAGTTAAAATTATTTAACTATATCCCTTTAATCTAATTAGTAACTACTAAGAACAACTTTCTTTCAGGGTCAGATACAATCAGAAAGATCTCACTGCACCAATTCAACTTCAACATGCCATCAAGTTTTCTTTGCATGACAGAAAACAATGATCCTCTGGTAAACCAACCACTCTGAACCCTCTTGATCTGAGGCACTGCTCAGGAAAAGGTGGGAAGCACATGGTCACAACAGTGCTCAGGTGCGGGAGGAGCAGTGTACAGCACCATCCTCCACTGCTTCCTAAACTGGATGCCAGTTTTGCCTTGCAGATAGATCCCCAAACCAGCCTTTCCTGATGTTTTTCACATGGTTCCTGACCCATGAAGCCACAGTCAGGAGTCTGTGGAACAGCATTACCAGGGAGAATTATGAACAGTGCTGCTCCCTCCCATCACAGTGACCCTTGAGTCATTCTGAAGGCTGACAGCAGTTTCCTAATCCCAGAAGTTCAGGAAACATTACCTGAAATAATTTTAGTTCTTCCAAGCAGAGCAAGTCATCTCTCTTGTACCACTGATTTATCAGCAAAGGTGTACGAGCTGAAACAAAACTCCTTTGGGGTTCAAGCAGTTCCTGGCAACCAGCTTTTGGTATGCTACAGAGCCTGTTAGTGTGGGGGCTGACAGAACTTAGAAGTGTCTGGGAATTGGGGATAGCAGTAAATTAAGGTTTGGCAGTCAATAAATCCAAGTTCTCCATAAAAGAGAGATGTAAACAGGCATTTCACATATGTAACACAAGTATTTCAAGCTCTGGTAATCTCTACAGGAACAGAAAATCACAGCAATAAACGAGACAAGAATCTCTCCTCTTCCTTTCACTGTAATTCCCTCACAGCGAGCGCTGCTGCTGCTGCAACACTTGGTGCATTAAAGCCTTCTTAAAAGAAGCCCTAAACTAGAAGAGTAATAAGGAAAAAGGTACATTTACCTATTTGGTTAGATTTTAAGCAAGCTAGAATGGCTATTCCAGACTGTTAGGGATTTTTTAACATACTAAAGATAAGGGAGAAAGCCTTTAGAACAATCCATTGCAACATCAGGAACAGAGATATTTTGAGATTGTCAGAAACCTCAAAAGATTGTAAGTGCAAAGAGAAAGCTGAAATGAAACTGAGTTCTCGTTATCCTTTTAATTAGTGCCAACCGCACCTATAAGTGTATTCTGATGTCAGAAGGTGGCAATATAAAACATCTCAACTGGGAAGGGCAAATCACGCAGGAGGACAAACCTTTCACACATACCCTGTAACCTTTGACTTCTACTTACCCCAAATGTCAGGCTATAAACCCAACTGCTCCAGACCCTTTGCAGCACAAGATTATGGACCACTTACACAGGACAACTTCCCCTTCCCTTAGTTATACCACTGAAAAAAGCTGGAGCTGAAAGAGTTTACAACCAGTGTACACCCAACACAACCATAGAGTACCTGTCCAGGAGTTCCCAATCTGGAGCATGATGCTACTCCCTGAGTGCTTCAGTATCCCCTAAAAGCTGTGAGAGTCATAGTAAGACATCATAAGACACCATAAAGTGAAGACTAAACTGCCCCCCCCAAGCTTGTTCGGTCCCCAAAGTAAAGGGGACAACATCAATACTTGCAGCATTAACAACACTTGTAATTACCCTTCTGCAGCGGAAGGCTGTACCTGAGAGCACCACAAAAAGCACCAAAGAAAACCACACACACAGACACACAAAAATCCACCCCAAAAGAAGAAAAAAACCCCTCTGAAATAGTTTGCTGTGTCTCTGCTATCTCAGCAAAGTGAAGGTTTCACCACATTTATTGGTCAAGTTTAGTTTTCAATCACACACCATCTTTATTCCTATAGTAGCAGAATCCAGACTGGCATTCCCTCATTCTCATACAATTACCTTCCAGCTCTTGACACCACATAAAACTCAAGAGCATGCGGTGCTTATGTGGACTGTAGTCACCAGAATTGTTAGTCCTGAAGTTCAGAGGGGAGCATTCACAGACAGCAGTGATTTACATCGTCCTACGTGCCTTCTGTCTGCAACAACTGTGAGTGTAAAGGGCAGAAAAGAGAGGGGCTGACTCAACCTCTTTCCCTGTGAAGCCTGAACTGGAAAGAAGACCTGGCCACATTGTCACTGAAAGCAACCCCAGGGAATGGGCCAAACTTAAGGAAGTAAAGGCAAACATAAATGCATACCCCTTGATGAACCACTTCTACAATCTCTAAACAAGCAACCTGTTGGCAAGTTTGGCTTCTCAGAGTACACACTACAAAACCATTTCCAAGTTAAGCTTTAAACAAATTCAGTCCCCAAGCTGCAGGACCTGCCTCTTCCCAGCAGCACTCCCAATGGAAGGAGACAACTCATCCACAGCCAACTCATCCTGCCTGAGTTACGAAGTGCTCAGCACAAGGATCATGTCTAGGGCAGTTGCAAGTGCAGTAACGTAAGTGCTGTAACATGTCACCTAGGCAGTACCTTCACTCCCTCTCATTATATCCTGCACAAAGCTCAGCAATCCCCAACACCAACCTTTTGACATGATTTTTCACAACCTCCTGACAAAGCTACAATGCACATATGCTACAAACAGACAAAAGTGTAGTTGCAAACCCTTTAGTTTCACACAAACTTCAGGATGCTCTATAGCTACGGCCTTTTCCTCATCCCTCTTACCTACATGAATTCATTACACCAGACCAGCACATTAAAATGTGGTCAGAAATGACTGCACAAGTGTTTGGAGAGCTGAACATGTAGCCTCTATCAGTCTCATAGTCTCAACATAAAGTTCTCTACTTATATCTGGCACGGAAACAATGAAGATATAATCTCATGCCTCATTACACCGTTGTTCTAAGAGCAAAGCAAAGGTATTGAGGGACCAGTGAACATGGTTTAGATACTTATGAAGTTATCACACAGAAGTCTTGAGAGCAAGAAAGCATCATGAGAACAGCAGAGATTTCCAACACAGACACCTGTATATGAGCAAGCTCCAGTTCTGGCCACAAGCTATCCTTTACACTGACAAACAACCAGGCATGCTCCAGCAAAAGGCCCTTCCTCAGCAGCAGCACCCATGGCTCTTCCCACTCCAGTCCCTGTCTCCCATCAGCTGAGGGCTCATAGGAAGGAAACCAGCCTGAATCTAGGCCAGCATCCTGCCCTTCAAGGGAATACAGACACAACCAGGCTGGAAAAGCCCTTTAAGCTCATCCAGTCCAACCATTCCCATCCCTGCCAAGGCCACCCCTGCCCCATG